>CAUZXS010003071.1:120000-251298 GCA_963585895.1 Sepioteuthis lessoniana | reverse complement strand
ACAGGGAAATATACTCTGTTTAATGTGGATATTTATTAAATGAAATCTTCATGTGAGAACAAGTTCTAAAAAGACTTCCTACTTTATGGCATAATTTCATAATAATAATGATAATATATATATATATATATATATATGTGTGTGTGTGTGTGTGTGTGTGTTTATTTGATTGTATATAAAATGGGTAAAAGTGCTTGACCCGAAGAAGAAAGGGATTACTTTGAGTCATGAAACGTCTATTCCCTCATTTCATTTTGTATTTCAGCACACTCGACCCATCTTCTTTCAAGGAAGCAAAAGCTGGACGCTTACAAAACGCACAGAGGAAAGGCTAGTTAAAATGTTATGAGAAACTAAAGGGTTTGTTGTATTACCAGTTTTAAAGTCTTTTTTATGTTCATAGATTCTTTTGTTTAAATTTCTGCTTGTTTCTCCTACGTAAAATTTATTGCAATTTTGGCAGCGGATTTTGTAAACACTTTTGCGTTGGAAAGGGAATCTGTGTTGTTCTTTACTATTTGTTTATTGCTTTTATTGTGCTAGTAGTGGTTTTTATGTCTAAGGGATTTAATTTTTTTGTCATTTAGGGTGGTAGTGGGATTTGAGGGTAAAATTATGTGTCTCTTTATAGGGTTAAACTGGTAACACAAGAAATTCTTTAGTTTCTTATAATGTTTTAACTAAACACACACTTGACTTTTTAAAAATCTGCTAGATTTGTCTTCATTCATGATAAAAATAAAAGAAGAATAATTGAAGTATGTTTCATAGCACACAACAACACAATACCACAACGACAAGGTTTTTTTTCTCCAAATTTCACCATCTATTGGAAAAACGATATGAAAAGAATTCAAAATTCACACAATAGATTATCTCCCCTTTCTCTAGACATTCAAAGCCATAAAACGTTACAAATCCGTTTCTCAAACTACAAAAAAACATTTACTTTTCAATAAATCACATGACATGATGCAATTTGAACATATCAATGAATATAAATCCATTTTTTCTCATAGCAAGATCTACAAGTCCTGATGAAGATTTCTTTTCGAATCAAAATTTATCCAACTTAATTATTTCTCATACTAAAATAATTTCGATAAAAGAATTTTGCATTAAAAAAAAAAATTGAAGTTGAAACACGTTAATATACAAAGTGTTTTGAAAATATGTATATTTTGTGATCTCATTACTTGAACAATTCTCGTTCAAATGTTCTCAAATTATAACTTGCCCAGTTGGCTGGGGCTGTAGAATACACCGACTGCTTCTCTGCTGGGGGTTAGACCCCCAACGAGTGTCCAGCATATGACACTAAACAATTTAATGGTGAGGTTCCAGCAATGCTGGAGCTTTGGGGAATGCGGAGTACCCTTTTATCACCATCGCTCCCAGGTCCACTCTGGCCCAGAGTGGTAGCACCTGATAAGGGTCCTATCTATGAGTTAAATAGGACTAAACTGCGCTTCCTTCACTATACTGATTTTTTCATTTAAACTGCGCATTTATGCTAAACTGAATTGTTTAAAATATAGCTATTTTGACATTTAAATTGCGTTCTAATGATAAACTGAATTGCTCGAAATAGAACTGTTTTGATGTTTAAACTGTGTATTTATGCTGAACTTAATTATCTGAAATAAAACTGCTTGACATTTAACTCTGTGTATTGCCCAGTCAGCTGGGGCTGTAAAAAACACTGACTGCACCTCTGCAGAGGGGTAAGACCCCCCCAATGAATGTCCCGGATATGACACAAAACAGTCTAATGGTGAGGTCCCAGTTATGCTGGGGCCTTAGGAAATACGAAGCACCCCTTCATTGCCATTGCTCCCAGGTCCACTCTGCCCTGGCGTGGTAGCACCTGATAGGGCCCTATCTATGGGTAAAATAGAACTAAATGAAATTGAACAGTTTTTGACATTGAAACTGTACTTACACTAAACTGAATTGTTATATATAACTGTTTTTGACAAAGTGTGTACTCATGCTAAACAGAATCGTTTGAAATTGAACTGATTATTTACATATAAAAAGATTTGGCGTTAAATAACCTACAAATGTTGATACGAGGTGCTTACGATAAGTTTTCAGACTTTTTTTCGTATGGGCATTTGAATTGTGGTAGACTCTTGAAAATTCCGTATGTTATTGCTATACATCGTATGAGATGACTGACCAATTTTTATGATTTCAGCTTCAAATTAACAGTTACAGCAGCAATTGGAATACACCCTACTAAAGCCTGATTGTCACAGCTGATGAATTTCAAAAATGCAATCTGACACTTTAGAAGAACGATACGCAATAAAATTGTGTTTTAAACTTGGA
Source organism: Sepioteuthis lessoniana (assembly GCA_963585895.1). Classification (NCBI taxonomy): domain Eukaryota; kingdom Metazoa; phylum Mollusca; class Cephalopoda; order Myopsida; family Loliginidae; genus Sepioteuthis; species Sepioteuthis lessoniana. The sequence continues at coordinate 248,964 of CAUZXS010003071.1, read as the reverse complement.
AAAAATGCCACAGAAACGTATGGAATGCTTCAGACTGCTTTTCGACCATCTTGCATGAATCGAGCATCAGTTTGTGAGTGGCATAAGAGATTCAAGTAAGGCAGTGAGTCTATGAGGGATGATGAGAGGTGTTGGACGAGTAAGGAAGTCAATACACCAGAGTTGATTGGCCAAAGGGTTAGGCTTAGGATTAGGGCTACTATGTAGAGGTTTTAAGGGAGTTCAGGAACACATTCGGTCGGAAGAGGCCAGCACTCTTCAAATCGGGTCAGTGACATTTCCAGCAGGACAATACACCAGTCTACAACTCCATCCTTGTCACAGACTATTTGACCAAGATGGGTATCAACACAGTTCCTCAGCCTCCCTATGGTCCAGACCTTGCTCCTTGTGACTTTTGGTTATTCCCTAAGCTCAGAGGCTGTCGTTATGTGATAATTGAGGAGATGAAAGAGGCTGTGACGTAGGTCACTGACACGCTCACACAAGAGGACTTCCATTGGGCCTTGCAGAAGTTTTTGGAACGGTACAACAAGTGTATTGCAGCCGGAGGTGATTACTTGGAAGGGGCAAGAGTTTCACGTGTGTACTATCAATAAAAGTGCCCACACAAAAAAATTCTTGAAACTTATCGTATGCACCTCGTATGCCATAAAACCAAACCGAAATGCGTAGGCAAATAAATAAACCATCAAACATAATTTTCCGTTTTACCTTTCTATGTACATTTTGTCAGATTCAACTCATTTCTTCCAATATATATATATATATATATATATATATATATATATATATATTAAGGCAAGTCTTATCAAAGACGATGGAACAATGTTTATAATTTTTAATCGTAATTCTTCAAGTCTTCTTGTTATTTTTCTTGCGTCAGGATCCAGGTGGTAAAGGAATTATTCTATATCTTCTACCCAAGAGCTTTCGACCATACGTTTGGTCATCATCAGAAGTACTGTAGTTAAAGTTGCCAGTTTGAGATTTTATTGTTTTGATTATTTGTAGCATTTTGTTTTGAAATTGTCAGAGGGAACATTTTCAGCATTTTGTTTTAAAACGTTCAGTTGGAAAGGTTTACTAATAGAATTAGTGATTTTAGTTATTAAGAATATTCAATATGTTGGTGCCTGTGTTAAATGCAATTTTATTTATATCTGATACCCAACAGTATGGTCAAAAGCGCTTGGGCAGAAGATAAGGGACAATTCCTTCACCACCTGGATCCCGAAACAAGAAAAATAGCCAGAAGACTTGAACAATTATAATTGAAAATGATAAAAAGTGTTCCATTGTCTTTAATAAAACTTGCCTTAATAACAACTTTCTACCTAAGTATATACTCTTCAATATATATATATATATATATATATATATATATATATATATATATATATATATATATATATATTGTGTGTGTGTGTGTGTGTGTGTGTGTGTGTGATTATCAAGAAGTGTTGATACCTCAGATTTCCTTGACACTTACTTGCCATCCGTCGCGATCGTTCATCGCTCTCGACAGTTCCTCTAGACAATATTGATGGTTTGTACGGAGCTAATGAATATAAATCTTTGTTGGTCAGTCAGTATTGGTGTGTCCATTTATGGGAGTTTAGAGGAGAAAGTTGCTTGGGAGTTCCTCTCCGCTCCCCCAACAGTGCGCAGCATGTGTTTTTCTTCTTACTTGGATGCTTTGTGAGATGGTACGAAAGTGGCCGTAAAGTAGCTGTATTTGTGGGGTGATGCTAACAGGATTTGTTGAAAATACAACGCAGCACTACCGTGTTGTTTACATCTATCTTTCCTCTAAGCGCCCCATTGACTTCCAAGTGGTGCCGTCTTACAATAGTACTTATACGGCTACAGCATGGAAGTATTCTCGTTTTATTTCATCAGAGAGAGTAGATATCTATATGTTGATAGCCGTCCATGCTTTTCGTATGCAAATGTTGACATCGCTTTCAGTAGATGAGATATTGCTGCCAAGGTATGTGAACTGGTAACAAATGTTAAAAACTATCATTTAATGTTGAGATTGCACCATCTTGTTAATTAAAAATGATCATTCTCTTCTTTTTTAGAACAATAACATTTCCGGAAACTCCTATATATATATATATATATAATTATTATTCATTATCATTGTTTTCCAGAACAGATCAGTTTAGGATCTCTTGTTGCAGTAGCTGTTCTTTTGCTTTTTTGTAGTGGTGGTGGGGGTTAATAACAGCCTCAAGTTCATCTATCTGTTTATCCGTACACAATCACGCACACATGTATATATATATATATATATATATATATATATATGTGTGTGTGTGTGTGTGTGTGTGTGTGTGTAATTGGGTAGAAGTCTTTCATTTAAGTATGTTTGATTAAATAATAAAGACACATTTTTTTATCTATCTTTATTATGATCCTTTCAAGTTTCCAGATAAGTGTCTTGGTTTCAGGTTGGAATTGGCGGATAAGTTTACCAAAATTGTCCCGAGTGCATATAAAAGAAAATCCTAGAATCAATTGAATTAATTTTGAAGATACCAACAATGTTTTTAAATGCCTTCATTTTTTTTTTCTTTAAATATTCTATATTTCTTGATAATATTCTATTTCCGTTAATAGCGTACTGTTTTTAAATTCATCAGCATCTCAATTTTATCCAACTCTGCGTTTACTTAATTTTGTAATATCATATAAAAATCCTAAAAAAAACTCTTTCAAAAACTCCTTAAAAAAACACTCTTTATACATGCAAGCAACCCCTGATGATGGCCTATGAAAGGTCCGAAAGCGCTTGGGACAATTCATCCACCAATTCCAAACAAAAACCATGACACATATCAGGAAACTTATAGTTGTTGACTTTTATCCTTTAAATTGATATCAATTTATGTTTAGATTACATGTTTATATTGCTAAGAATTATATATATATATATATATATATATATATATAGGGTGGAACGATAAAATTGTCGTCCTAAAGAAAACAACGTTACAGCTTTATTTTAATACTTTTATTGAAAAAATCAATTCAGGTAACTTGATTATGTAGTAGAGCTGACATCTATTCAATGTAGCCGCCTTCAGCCTCAATCACCGTCTCGATACGGATCCGGAACTATGGGCATGCCTTTTCCACAAGCGTTGGCGGGAGCTCGGCGAATACTTGGCGGATGGCGGCGATCAGGCTGGCTTTGGTGTTGCGGGAGGTCATGTTAGTGATGTCCAGCGGGTTCAGTCGGAAGAGGAGGGGGGCCAGTGAGAGAAGGGTACAAAGTCGTAGCACTCCTTCTGCAGCCAAGCCTGGGTTTCTTTGGACTTGTGGGTCGGTGCCGAGTCCTGCTGCCACACCCAGGGTCTGCCACCGGACACCTGATTGCGCCAGGAAATCACCACACTCTTCAGCACATCTAGGTACACTTTGGTGTTGACTTTCAAGGAGATTTCGAAGATGTGAGGTGGCATGATGTGGCCCTCACTTGAAACCACACCAAAAACCATAACCGTAGCTGTAAACTTTGTTTTCATCACCCTGGGCACGTCCCTGTTATTCATGGCAATCCAGATTTGCATTTTGAGGGTGCTGACAATGGACTTGGATCGGTAGAGAGCATGAGTTGTACTGCGGCACATCTCCGATCTCGCTCGTTGAACATTGTGTCACTTTCAGACATGATAGAAGGCTCCTATCGCTCTTGGGATTTGTATACAACTGGCCAACTAGTAGATGGTCTGCAACAAAAAAGAAGACCGGTTTTTATTAAACGGAAATGGAATCATGTCGTCTTTTCTAGGGCGACAATTTTATCGTTCCACCCTATATATATATATATATATATATACATACATATAGCCACACTAAAGATTTCTGATAGAACGGAACAGGTCTGTCTGTGAATGACAATATATATATATATATATATATATATAAGAGAAAAATGGAAATAAACCCGACTATTTCTGAATGTCAAAACATGATAAAACAATATATTCAAAGTATGTATTTATTAATATATAGAAAGCATGTCGATATTAAATGTTTGTTCTTTCGGACATCTTCAAGACGATGTTATTATGTGATTATGTCTTTTCCAAGAAACCATTTTCAAAAAAACATTCAAATTTTCGTATATATATATATATATATATATATATATTTATATGCATGTTTGATAAAATAAAAAAGACTCATTTTGTCTATATAATTTATCTAGATCCTTTCAGGTTTCCTGATAAGTGTCTTGGTTTAAGGTTGGTGTAATGGTGCCCGTGGTGTAATGGTTATCGTCGTCGGAAATAGACACGGTGATACGAGTTCAAATCCTGGACGAGACTGATTTGCATTTCCCATAGCACAAACACCCTTGGGAAACGTATGAATCCAATTATTCTCCCTCAAAATATGGGTAAATTGTAGGGCAGCCTTGGTAAGGTAACTAGTCTAGGAGAAAGAAACCTGTCAAAATCCGCTTAAAAATTGACCTGGTATCATATCCTGCCCGAGTGGAGGAGTTGGTAAATATGGATAAGTGTCTTGGTTTCAGGTTGGAGTTGGTGGATGACATAATGCATCTTTATTATTTAATCAAGCATGCTGTTGCCAAATCACACACACACACATACATATATATATATATATATATATATATATATATATATATATATATATATATATATCCGTGAACATTTGTGTGTATGTCTACAAAGATCCTGAAAAGCTTCCGGCTCTAAAGAGAAGGGAATGGGCTTCATCATGAAACTTTCAAGCGCTTCCACTAACTCCTTCTGCACTTTAATTTACTTAGCACATCATAAAAACAAAAAAAAGTATAAAAACAACAAAAACAAAAAATAAATCAATATAATATTATTTTCTTTGTTGTGCTGAGAATCTTTCAGTACCTCTTTTTATATGCAATCATAAGGATGCTTACAAATTAGCAGTTTTAAAGAATTTGTTGCTTCAGACTAAATACTATTTGGAACTATTCAATTATAGAGTTTTATGGCATTACTGAGCCTTGTTGGTAATGTAACTTCTTTTTTACAGCTACTGGGAGGCGATGCGGTTAGTTGCCCTCCGGTACTTAAGGAAACAGATGCAATTCTTGATTGTATTTTCCATCAGATCCACTTAAGGGTAAGAGGCGTGTCCTCCCTGAACAATATTTCTATAAGAACTTTGACATATGAACATTTAAAGGAATTGATGACTGCTTTTTGTCCTACAAACACAATCTCTATTACTTTTATCATTTCTTTTTGTATTCAATATCTTGTCTGGTTACTGTCTTAATAAAATAAGAAAAAGTGTTTTGTTTGATGAATGGACTTTTATTTTCATTCATAAAAGGAAACTACGTCCACTATTGGTTTGAGAAGAACGACTCTAAGGATGCCGTTGGATTAATTGATCTTAACTAGGCTATTTCATGCCTTTGAGGTTATGGAATCTTGTTCATTTCAAATTTCTATTTATAAGTTTATGTTTATTTTTCTATAAACATAGCTATTAGTTTCTGATTGAAAAAAAAGTGTTAAAACTGTTAAAAGTCATCAGGCAGATAGAAAATAAATTTTGATATTGATAAAATGAAAATTGTCTGCAAATTCGGATGCTACAGTTTTCAAGATAAAAAAAATCAAAATCCAGAAATCCAATCCAAGAAATTTTATTTAACACAAAAGATATAAAAGGTTTTTTAAAAGTTCTCAAGCGATATCTTGAAGATAAACAATTCAAAGTTTTACAGGATCACAGTTAACGAAAAAATGCATTTTTTAAATATTTCAAGCAACTTTGCAATGTTAATATAATTTTTAAAAAAGCATGAATAAAGACAATTCTTATTAGAGTTTTTCCCCTTTTGTTTGTTTCCTAATACCCAATAAGCTTGGAAAAAAACACTAAAATGAAATAGTCTTAAATAATTTTTTATCAACCGACACTGCTAATGTAACGGAAATTAAACAACTGTCGTGTTGATCACGACAGTAAAAAAAGAATTAATCTCAGACATTAATCTTAATATTTGTTAGAGATTTTCATTTTAAAATGAACTTGGTGTCTCCTAATATCAGAAACAAGAAAAATACACACTCAAAATAAAAAAATACGTCTGTTATTTTTCTATTAAAAAGGAGTTGTGTCACCTTTTCTTTTAAAAATGAACCTGCTTGTTTAAATTACAATAAAAGATATATATCAATACAAATATTATTATGTATAAAAGTTATGATCATAACTTTATAAATATTTAAATTTCGATTTTCTTTAACTTTACGAAAAACTGGAGAAAGATCAAACACGTTTAAACTGTATTAGTTGAATTTTCTTTCTGATTCTTTCTTTTCGTCAAAATGTCCTTCCTAATTCAAAATTCCCTCCAATTCATTAAAGCAGACGATAATTCGTTGAAAGGCAGATGTTGATTTTTAATTTGAAACGTTGGAGATTAGATTTTTCAAACCTAACATACAGACACAGCATTTCATCACTTATATAACAGTTACTCAAGCTTTCAATCCTTTTTACAAACATGTAAAATAAAAACGCTCGTGATAAAATGAAATAAAATAGATAATTGTCTTGGAATGAATTTCAACATCATTACATAAAATTTTTTTTTATTGATCTTGGTTGATCGACCATCACTGGTGTGTCTATGAATAGGAGTCCATAAGAGAACGTCACTTATAAGTTTGTCCTTATTTCACCAGCAGTACCTACAATGTCTAGTTCGTCTTACTTGAACGGAAGCAAGTACCCGTACAGGAAGTCAGTAGTCGTACAGCGGCTGGTTTGATGGGCGTTGCCACCTGGATTTTTTGAAAACGACACGTAAAATTATTACGTTGTTATCATCTAGCCTATTCTCCATGCTTTTTTTAAGAGCCCAAGAGGTGCATCCGTGCAGTAGTATTGACATAGCCACAGCTTGGAAGAAATCCAGTTTTATTTTATCAGAGATCTCAAAATTCCTTATGACCGGTAACCTATCATTATCAGCACACGTCTCCCCTATACGTATGTTTTCATCACTTTCATTAGATAAGATATTGCTACCAAGGTATGTGAACAAGTCTCCTAATTTCAGAGGCTTTCCTGCTATCCTTACAATGATGGCTTTGGCATTAAATAACCTACGACGTTTGATAGGCCATAAAACAAAGAAACTGAAATCTTAGATATATATACTCAATCACCTATAATGAACACTATATATTTATAAATATGGCAAACTGCATTATATATACACACACACACACACACACACACACACACACACACACACACACATATATATATATATATATATGTATATATATATATATATATATATATATATATGTATATATATATATATATATGTATATGTGTGTGTGTGTGTGTGTGTGTTTTCCTCGCTGTACATGCATGCATATGTATGCCCACGAGTAGGTAAAACTTAGCACACATATTTCAATATATAATATATATAATATTTTAATATTTTAAGATATATAAACAAATAATTTATTGTAAAAATGTACCATTTACTTTTTAGAAAACAAGTAAATGTTTTAAAATATTTCCTTTAAATTTTAAATTTTTAATATTGATAAGTAGTCGTGACAAAGTGTTGATATTTTTTTTTCAAAAATAACTTTTCTTTCATTAGCAATAATTGTTAATAAAACTGTCTCACATTATTTGCAGAAAACACTTTTAACCTATTGCCTTCCAATTGGCTTTAAAGCGCAGATTAAACGGCTTCCTTCACTCTTTCATCAATAATAATATATTGATATATGATAAGGTAACCATTTTTTAATTTTACAGTGTGAGAAAATATATAAGTCATTCATGTAAGTTAAACGTTATTTTAGAGAAGGAAATCACATCTTTTCGTTACATTCATTTCGGGGAAAACGTAAGTATACTATTTATGTAGAGTGGGTATAGCGATTAGGACTCCTGATGAATAACGTAAGATATAAAAACTGATGCTGTTATTAGCTTAACAACGTTTCAGACCAAAATATATAATTACATTCGTTTATGACATATACGTGGACAATCTAACAGAGTTAGAACTAAGGTGATAAGTACTTCTAAAGACACACAAACACACACACTAATATATATATATATATATATATATATATATATTGTCATCCACAGACAGACTGCTTCGTTCTATTAGAACTCTTCATTGTGACTAGACACGCAGGAAGCTCGAAGACAGGATCGAAACCCGTCCAACTTTACATTAGACTAAGCTTCAGACCTCTTGGCCACCAAGCCGACCACGTTGGCTAATGGAATTTTTAAGGTATATATACCTTAATTGAGATATATATATATATAATCAATAGATTGGAACTGGCTGAGATAGCTTGATGGTTATATAAAAAGTTATAGATTTGTAAGATCATTATCTGTTAAACAATATATATATATAAATGTATATATATATATATATATATATATATATATATATATATATATACGAGTATAAGTAAGTTGGTGACTGTAGTCAAGGGCGTTCAGAAGGCCCCCTTTTCAATAGCTACTACACCGAGGTGTAAGGGAGGGCACTACACCTTGGAAAGGAGTAGCACCCAAGAATTATATATATATATATATATATATATATATATATATATATATATATATACGATCTTCAAACCAGTAAATGATTTTTTCTCATTTTTATGCTCGATAAATTAAGTCTTCTCCAAGATCTGTAAAATGTGGAGAATAATGGGTCTTTTCCTACCATGTTGGTACATGGTATAGTTGAGAGATTTTAAATTCAGAGCTTTCATTCTCCTAGACTGGTGGTCATAACAAAGCTACAGAGCTCAGACTGTCCTACTGTTTACTGTCTGCTACACTACTCTAAACAGTATCAGTATTTACCCTTTTCTAGAGTGCTCTCCTAACTCTTGAGAGGTCAGACTGTCACAGTATTCAACCTCACAAAGACTGCTCTACCATATCTGTCCTACAGTTTAATCACTCCTAGACTGCTCTACTAACGGTAGATCCCAGATTATTTTATCCGTTCCAAGACTGCTCAACCAAGTCAAGAGAGCTCAGTCCTACCTATTATTTAATCTCACAAAGACTGTTATACGAAGACTGTTTACCTATTATACCAAGACTATTATACGAAGGCTTGAGAGTTCAGACTGTACTATTTATCTTCTTCCTGACTGCTCTATCAAGGTAATGAACTCAGTATCTCCAACTATTCCTCTTTTTGACTGGTTTGGCTTCTTTGTTTAATGGCATATCAACCTTCGTGGGTTATTTCATGCCAAAGCCATCCTTCTAGTAGAACTGTAGTGATGCTATTTAACCCATAGCTGGGAGGATAAGGGGGTTCATACCTTTGCCAAGGGTATCTGTCCGAAAGTGATCATATTAGCGCGACTGGTTTTCGAACTCGCTTACCACGATTCTGGAGTCCAGCGCTTTAACCATTACACCACGAGGAACCCACCCTGTTTTACCAAGGCTAGAGGTTCCAGTCTATTTACAATTTACTCTCTCAAGTTTAACCTTTTATTTAGCCTTATTTGAGGGAAGAAAAGATTCCCACATCTGCTAAGTGCATTACAAAAGTACGTTGACTGATTCAGAATTAGAACTTATCGGTTCAATTTTCTTGAATGACTACTATCAATGTACCCATGCTTCATATATATATATATATATATATATATATATATATCACTTGATATCTTTCCACTGTCTCTTTAGAAATAGTTCTATCGGGCGTAAACAGAACAATGTTACCATAGTTACTTCTCAGAAAATTAGATTTGCTGGTTCAGGTCAAATATTCCAAGTTTTTCTGTCACATTTCGTATATATGCAGGGTTATCAATAAGTTATTAGCCTTATGATAATAAGACGTATTAATCGATATTAATGTCTATTTTGCCTAGTACTTATAAATTCATAACTTTTCATATAACCATCAAGATATCTCAGCCTATTTCCATCTATTTATTTAGATCTATTTCATTCTGTCCATATCTATCTATCTATCTATCTATCTATCTATCTATCTATCTATTTTGTTCTCTCCTTCTCTCTGTCTCTCTCTATATATATGAAATTGGAATATTATAGATATAGAGTTGAAGCGAATAAGATATATATATATATATATATATATATATATATATATATATATATATATATGTGTGTGTGTGTGGAAGGGTATGTGTGTGTATCCATACGGACATATATATACATATGTATATGTCTATATATGTCGGTATGGATACACACACACACGAGCGGGTATATATATATATATATATATATATATATATATATATATATATCTCACTTTAAATCTATATCTCGAATATCTTAATTTAATTTGATTGATATTTATCTTGCTCTCTTCGTTTCTTATGTGTCTATCAATCGATCGATCGATCTGTCTATACCACAATAACATGTGAATGTGTACTTTATTCCCTTGAATCTATTTATCTCGTTGTCTTCAAACACACACAAACGCATACACAGTCATAATTATAGATATTTATCTCATTTGCTTCGATTCAATTTTTCCATTGATATATCATTCAGTTTCTTTCTTTCTTTCTTTCTTTCTTTCTTTCTTCATAAATGGACATCTACACGTGATGAGTTATCACGGTCAGATTATGATATAAGTTCAGGAATTGTATTTTTCCAATCAGACAAAAAATTATCGGATTAACGAGGATCAAAATAGTTTTTAGGCGTTGATCAATGAAATTAAATACACGAACCATTTCATAATCACTAGAGGTAAGAGATTACTGAAATATTCATATATATGACTGAAAGGCATGCATTAGATCATAAAACTATTTACATATTTACCCAACCCTTCTGTGTGAGCAGGATGTGACACAAGGTCAATTTGTAAGCGGAGTTTAACGAGTTTAAATTCAGAGTTTTCCTTCTACTAGATCGGTTGCCATATCAAGGTTAAAGAGCTCAGACTGCTCTGTTATTTACAAACAGTTGGAGGGAGAATAATTGTATGCATACCTTTCTTAAAAGGTATTAGCGCTATGTGATTATGTAAACAGCCGTGTCCATTTCCTACGACGGAAACCATTGTAAAACAAAAGCCTCCATATAAAACTATTTAAGATACAAATGAGAACTCACAGATGTACAGGAGAACACACACACACACACACACACACACACACACACACACACACACACACACACATATATATATATATATATATATATATATATATATATATATCAGTTACAGTGTTCACTAATGGTCAAGGAAACTGGGATTCAATCTCAGGTCGAGTCATGCCAAAGACTTTTAAAATGGTACTTCATGCCTCCTTGCTTAACACTCAGCATCATAATGAACAGATCGAGAGTAAAGTGGATCAATCCAAGAAAAAGAGTAGCGCCCTCTCTAACACATCAGTGTAGTAGCTATTGAAAAGGGAGCCTTCCGATCGTCTTTGACTACGGTGAGCCTATATATTATCCAGTTGTGTTGATAGTCTGGTGTGTTATATAATTAAGGAAATATATTTTTTATATTAATCGTTTTTCGTTAATTATATCTTATCATTCGGTTTGGAAGGGCTTTGAACTATTCGGGTTAAGTATTCAGGTGCATAGTCATTGGGTATAGTTTTACGCTCGCGCGCAAAGGATATGGCAATCACCATTGTCATTATAACCCCCAGACAGGAAATGGGGCTGGAGTGTGGATGACGCCATGCCCAGAAGAGATGGTCCTGAGAATTTGAGAACTTTGAAAAAGAGTCAGTTGTGATTGGACTATGGAGGCATAGAGTTGAGTTTCTGCCATTGAGGCATGGAGTTGAGTTTTCTACCGTTGCGGCGACAGTTAAGTTTTTCGGGTCTCGACCAGCGGAGATGAACTGAGATCTTAAACATCACAAGATGCGCTCTGCGTGGGTTGGAGTCAGATAGTATGGGTAGCATAAGCTTTTAAGAATTGTGTCTCTCTCCTCGTGTCGCCATGAAGCGAAGTCAGAAATTAATAAACCGTTCGTACCTGAAACAACAGAGTCCGTCTGTATTGTATTTGTATCTGCACTTGTATATGTATTGTATTACTGTTGTGATTGATATCATTAAGGTTATGGTCATATATTAAATTTGGATTTACGGTAAAATTGTTTTTACATTTAAAACACACTGTAAAAGCGGCATTTTACAAAGAAAACAGCATTCTTCCAAGGAGTGGTCGTATCGATACTGCTATATGAATGCACTACTTTGACGCTAACAATTTAAGATATTATATTAGACTTAATAAAAATAATTCCTATGGGTAAAAACATATAATTGAAAGAAATTTGTTTAACTATTCTCTCTCCCTCTTCCTATTCTATTGTTGGACAATAAGATGGTTCATACTTTTCCATAATTATTACTCTAAAATTGAGTGTAATAACTTTGAACTCGTTCACTATGATGTTGTAATCCAGAACCTTAGCCAGGGGTACCCCTTATAAATGATTATATATATATATATATATATATATATATATATATATATATATAAATATGTCTCTGTGTGTTACGTGTGTACCCGTTTATGGATATTCTTTAACATCAAACACATGCAGGTATTGGTGTATTCAGTCATTTTTTATGCGGTTTTTTAATCGACAAAAACAATTTTGGCAATTTTTCAAAGTCTTTGAAGAACAAGTGCGACGCAAACCGATTATAATCAGCCCATTCGGTGAATGTAGTTACTGTTTCAATTTGAGGAATCCTCCTTGAATAGACATCGTAGATGTACTAGTAAAATCCCTGATGCCAACTCACATACACACCTAGTTACTCACAGTTCTATAGTTGCAATCGACTACGCAATTCCTTGGCAGTTTAAAACAAAAACAAAAAAATCTTGACAACTTCAAAGATTCTTCTTCGCTCCATGACTTTCTCGTTTCAATTAAGATAAAAAGGAAAAGTAGGCACATTAAACAGAAGAAGTGCAAAAAACGTTGAAATTTTATTGATTAAGCAGAAAACTAGCTTTCATGGAAGTGAAAAAAAAATTAAACAAAGCTGAATAGTTGCAAATGAATAAGACTTCGAATCGAACCTGCTAAACAAAGAACGTGGTTATCACTGGAAAATGACGTCATAAACATGTTTTACCTGCGTTTAAGTCTGTGTGACCTAGTGACCTAATGTTTGCCGGAGGCTGGCAGAAAGATGGGAAGACAGATGTATATCGAGTTCAGTGTGAAACATCAACAATATAAAAGAATAGATGAGAATTTAGGGCAAATTGCCCACGTTGCCATGAGGATGAATGAATACACAATTCGTGATATGTATCAACGCAATACTGAAATGCTTTGAAACATTAAATCATTAGACTTACACATTTGGATCTTAAATATTTCTACCTCAAAGCTTTTTAATTTTATTCATTTCCTTGAATAAAAGGGAAAATTTTTAACATATGAATATTTCAATCTGACCCATAAAATATTTTAAAAAATAAGCACACGGCAATCGCTGCGGTATTTAAAGCAGATTTCGGTTCATATTTCTGGTCAATATATATATATATATATATATATATATACGAGAATCATATAAGTTTCCAGACTTTTTTCGTATGGGCACTTTTATTGATAGTAAACACATGCAACTCTAGTCCCATTCGATGTAATCTCCTCCAGCTGCAATGCGCTAGTTGTACCGTTCCAACAACTTCTGGAAGGCCCAATGGAAGTCCTTTTGAGTGAGCGTGTCAATGACCTACGTCACAGCCTCTTTCATCTCCCGAAATGTTCCATAACGACAGCCTCTGAACTTAGGGAATAACCAAAAGTCACAAGGAGCAATGTTTCGACTATAGGAACGGTGAGGAACTGTGTTGATGCCCATCTTGATCAAATAGTCTGTGACAAGGATGGAGTTGTGGACTGGTCCATTATCCTGGTGGAAATGCCACTGACCCGATTTGAAGAGTGCTGGCTTCTTCCGACGGAATCTCTTCTTGAACTCCCATAAAACCTCAACATTGTAACCCTAACCCTAACCCTAAGCCTAACCCTTTGGCCAATCAACTCTGGTGTTCTGACTTCCTCACTCCTCCCACATCTCTCATCATCCCTCATAGACCCCCTGCCTTCCTTGAATTTCTTATGCCACTTAAAAACTGATGCTCGATTCATGCAAGATGGTCGTCGAAAAGCAGGCTGAAGCATTCCATACGTGTCTGTGGCATTTTTTTCAAGTTTAAAACACAATTTTATTGGATATCGTTCTTCTAAAGTGTCCTCACGTCCAGATTGCATTTTTGAAATTCACCTGCCGTGACAATCACGCTTTTGTAGGGTGTATTCCAATTTCTGCTGTAGCTGTTCATTTGAAGCTGAAATCATAAAAATTGGTCAGTCATCTCATAAGATGTATAGCAATAACATGCTGAATTTTCAAGAGTCTATGACAATTTTTAATGCCTGTACCAAAAAGTCAGGACACTTATTGAAGGCATCACACACACACTAACACGCACAAATATATATATATATATATATATATATATATATAGTAAGTGTGTGTCTGTGTGTGGCTGTGTCTATATGAGGATGCGTGTGTGTGTGTTTCTAAGTCAACCACACAAGGATGCGACGCAAGATCATATTTGATCGGAGTTTAACATGTTTGAATTCAGAGTTTTTCTTCTCCTAGACTGGCTGCCATATAAAGATTAAAGACATCAGTCGATCCTACTATTTACTCTTAGATGGAGGGAGAATAATTAGATGCTAACTTTGCCGAGTATATTAGCGTTATGTGAAATGCAAACTATCTCGACCAGGATTTGAACTCGAGTCACCCTGTCAACATTTTTGGATAAACTGATGCCACAGATTCTCAGATTTTGCACACCTGGTTTTTCCTTCTCCTTGCTCGGTTTGCTCAACCAAGGCAAGAGAACCCAGTAAACTTTACCCTTAGCTGGGGTAGAAGAGATATATTCGTGCGTTTCCCAATGGCATGAGCACCAAGTGTAGCGTAAATAGCCACGTCCAAGATCCGAATTCTTCTCGTTGAGTAAATTTCTTGAACGACGATAACCGTTACTCTACGTTTGTTTGTTTGCTTATTTATTTGTTTGTTTGTTGGCGGAATACGGCAGAAAGTAAAACCATGTATTACGGTTATTGGTTTCATGTTTTTATTATTATCAAACAATTCTATATAATGAAGAATTTTATAAGTTGTACGAGATAGAGCTACATAGAAGGTATGGAGTATAATTCAATTTACTTTATAACAGATAAGAGATATGGAAAATAGATTTGATAAGAATATTGTCAAAAAAATTGGATGTGATATGTATTATATAATTGCAGATGGATTTTTTATATTATCATTTTTTCGTTGGTTATATCTTATCATTCGGGTTAGTTAGGCTTAGAACTTTTCGGCTTAGTGCACGGGTAGGGGCATGCATTGAATGCAGGTGTTCACGAGCACGTGCGGAGGATGTGAAAATCACAGATATCATAATAAAAACTCCAGATAGGAAATAGAACTGGGGATGTGAAAGATGTCATGCCCGGAAGCGATGAGCTGAGGATTTTGGCTGATTTTTGAAAAAAAAAAAATAGTGAGTTGAGATTCAGACCTGGGCGAAGCGAGTTGACTTTTTGGACCTGGGCGAGGCCAGTCCAGTGGGGTCTACAAGATACACCTCGCGTGGTGGGGTCAGATGGAACAATCAGCATAGTAAACATTGTGTGTCTCTCTCTCCTCGTGCTGAAAACCTAAAAGTCAAGAAGGTTATAAACGTTTCGTATCTGAACTACCGAGAGTGGTCAGTGTTTCGAGTATTTCGGGATTCCTATTCATACGAACGTTTTACAGATCCATATATTTTACGCATCTGTATTTCCATGCATATTTTGGCTATACTACATGTGTAATATCCGAAAAGCTTAAAAGTCCTTAAATTTCTGAAGTTAAATTTTTAATAGTCGTAATACTTTTTAAATTTATTTCTAATAACGATTGTAGTGTATTAGAAAGGAGTAAATTTCGAGACACTTCTATTCAGGGTAAAATAAAATTATGGGTGGTTATTTTCTCTGGGCTTTGCTGTTGATTGTTTTGATAATTTCCCTTGAAATATGAAGGATACAAAGAAATTTGAATTTATTTTATTGAGTTGTAAAATCATTTTAGTAATGATTGGAATATTTTTATAATTCTTTTTTGTCATTAATTTTCTAAGCTTCATAATTACTGTATTATCTGGATAAGAGTCTGAATATTTTAGATTTATACGCAGTTGCTACTTTCCTAATAGAGACAGAAAAAAAAAAATCAATGACATTGCAGATGAATTTTTATCATTAAGGTTTTCGGACTATAGTCTTCATCTTTATTGTTATTTCTACAACGTTTCGGCCGATATGTCGTCCGGCCTTCTTCAGGTGTTTGTTGTCTAAATTTCTAAGACGAAGCATGGTAATTTTTATCATTAAGGGTTTTCGGTCTATTGACTTCATCTTTATTGTTATTTCCACAACGTTTCGGTCGATATATTCTCTGGCCTTCTTCAGGTGTTTGTTGGTTAAATTTCTAAGACAAAGCTTGGTGATTTTTATCATTAAGGGTTTTCGGACTATTGTCTTCATCTTTATTGTTATTTCCACAACGTTTCGGCCGATATTTGTATTTTTATACAAGTTTTAAAATATTATTACAGTTACCTGGATTATGTAAGCAAAATTTTGTTGTTGCCAAGGGCTATTTTTGCAAGACACTATAGATAGAGAAACTCTCTACCTCTGTACAGAACAGGTTCTAAAATTTGAATTTTTGTTTTATGGCATATCAACATTTGTGGGTTATTTAATACCAAAGGTATCCTTATAGAAAGGCAGAGGTACTATTTAACCCGTAGATGGTGGCGGGAGGCACAAAAGGGGTTCATATCTTTAATTATAGTGCTACCGTGACTGACAGCTGTGTGCAATTTTTTTTGGTTGCGTCCCAGTATACATCGGTCGAATCGGATGGAGAGGCTGCGATAAAACTTGATTAAACGTACTTAATGATTTAATTTGTTTGGTTTCTTTGTTTAATGGCTTATCCACTTTTTTGGTTTATTTAAAGTCAGAGCCAGCCTTGTAGAAGAATATTAATGGTACTGCTTAATCAATTACTGGAGGAAATAAAAGGATTTATAGCTTTCTCAAGTGCATTAATCTGAAAATGAACATAATACTGCGACTGGAGTTCGAACTTACTTATAAAGATGTCGCCGTCCAGCACGTTAGCCATTGTTCTACGGATACCCCCAACCTAAATGAAACTGATCATAAAGTTAGTAATTCTAATACATAGCACACTGATAGCCCCATAAAAAAGATCACGGGAAAAATATGTCCAACATTTGCATCGTTCACGCTCGGTGTGTCTTGTGCATCAATGTATATATATATGTAGATTGCTAATATCTTATAAGACATGTAGTGTTCGAACTCACTTACTTGGATGCTGCAATTTCGTACATTAACCACAACGCCACAAAAATTCCCCTTACAGATTTGATTAAAAGAACTGAGCTTCCGACACATTCTGGTTTCTTTTGAAATGACCTCTCTTTAAATAGCGGTGTTTAGGATGTTGTCGAAATTTACTAATGTTTTTTTCTTTATAAAGGAAATTGTTTTCCTTTCTCCGACTCGTTTAGCTGTGATTTTATAATGCTGAGGCGAAACAATGTTACGTAAGTTTCTGGTGGAGAAAATTCTTAATTTCAATCAATTCAGACTTTGATAAGATCAGTTCGAGTTACGATAGTTTCGGGTTAATTGAAGTATCTATTTTAGCCAAGTCTTGAATAAACAAAAGGAAATCATTTATACTTATAATACGTTCCTTAATTCATTAGTTGCCCAGTCGGAGGGGCTTAGAATTCACTGATTATATTCCCAGCAGCGGGGTAAGATACCCCTTAATAGGAATGTACAGAATAAGATACGAAACAACATCGGGTAATGAGGCTCCAGTTCTGAAGACCTGGGGGATCTGGAGTACCTCCTTAGTACTATTACTTCCAATTCCACTCTGGCCAGAAGTGGTAGTATATGTTACAGCCCCCTCTATGGGTCAAATAGAATTGTTAAAGAACCTCTTTAAAAACGACTTCAGAAAATGTAAATATTAACATACAATATACGCAATTCTTTTGACCCAAAATAATCAATAAACCAATCAATAAACCAATCACTCAATTGTTACTTCCAGGATTTGTTTAAAATATAGTTCGTGGCATCCTTGTGAAATTGCCGTCAAACTTTTTCTCTTTACGCTTAGTTAGCGTCCAAGTAGTATATCCATACAGTAGTATGTACACAACTGTTTCTTGGAAAAATTGTGTTTTATTTTATTGGATTGGTGTGACTTCCATATGACCTATAGCCTATCGACACCTGTTCATGCCTTCACTAGTCACGTATTGATGACATTTTCGGTAGACGACATGCTGCTTCTGAGGTAGGTGAACTTGTCTTCAAGTTTCAAAGAGCCACCATTTAGTACGGGTATATCGCCACTAAAACATTAATCTCTTAAAACCCGTTTCAGACAATGAAATAACAGAATTCCTATGACTTATTGAAATTGAATCCTGGGAGGAAACTCTTCGTGCCAAATCATCACCTTTTTTGATTGAAAGAGTGATCTCCAACGGACTGTGAAAGAATTAGAAGAATCAAATAAAAATATGTCAAAAACTTAAAATAAAAACTTTCCACAATTTGAAGTGCAAGGTCCACCTTCATGAAAGACTAAAAACCTCAAAGAGAGTCATAAGAAACAGAAATTTATCCTTAGCTATACCAGAGGAATTTAAAATAGTCCTAGGAAAGTGATGTGGACCTAAAGTCGGTACACAGAAGGAAAACACGGAACACGGTTTAGATGTAAGGAAGATATATTAACAAAAGTTACAAGGGATAGTGTCCAATATTGGTGGTCGTATTCTTGTACTACTGCTCACGTATTAGGATATTATTACGCTAGTAATATATCTCACAACAGAAAGAAAGGAATCACAGGCTACAAAAGAATTACAATTAGAAGGAGTGATGAAGAAATACAAACACACACACACATACATTCAGGCATTTAATAAATTAATAATTCCCGAAGAAGTGAATATTGGATGCTGGCTCAATAGAGTAGAACAGTACATCCCCTTGAGGTGCTTTAAATGTAAAAAATATGGACACTACGGGGAGAGATGCAGAGGTCATCCGATATCTGAAAAGTGTGACCAAAGGGTCCTTGGCCATATGTAGGAAGATTGTCTCAAAAAAAAAAAAAAAAAAAAAAAAAAAGAAGAGTCCACATCATCTGGAATTTCAAAACCTTGTGACATATACAAAAAAAAGTAGGAAATAATGGAAATAAAATATAAAAGAGACTTCATTTTGGAACTTAGAAAAATTGTGGAATCCTACATGAAGGGGAACACTCATGAATCTGTAGCACAGTGGGCGAATCCAATCAAAAGTAACAATCAACCAGATAAACACAGGACTCTCGTTGAGGAATTAATCCATCTACGACCAAACGAGCAGCCAAACTTCCAGGATTAGTTAAAAACCTACACTCAACCGAAATCTATCATACAGAAACACAAATTAAACCATAAAAGCTTACAACAAATACCCATTCTACAACATAAATAACTTCAGATAACCACAAAGTTTCAAATGAAATAAATACATAGATGAAGAAATCATCAAAATTGCTGACACATCCACCAAAATAACCAAAATAAATCCAGAACTAGACACCAAAGCAAAACACATCTTAATTACCCTACCCAAATTTGAACCCTCCTCTCAATCCAAAATAGGTCGTGCTCAACCAACAACAGAACAAAAAGACTGAAAATATTAAACCTCAATATCAAGAACAAAATCACCAAAAAGATTATTAAACAAGACCATACAAATAAATAAAAAAGCAATGCAACTTCCAAGGATTAACCAAAGCCCGAAATAGAGTAGAAAGTAAAGATGTTAAAATTGACAGCATAATTGCTTATCTTAATCTAGCAGATATAAATATCAAATATATATATATATATATATATATATATAGAGGGTGGAACGATAGAATTGTCGTCCTGAAAAAAACAACACTACAGTTTTATTTTAAGACTTTTACTGAAAAAACCAATTCAGGTAACTTGATTATGTCGTAGAGCTGACATCTATTCGATGTAGCCGCCTTCAGCCTCAATCACCGCCTCGATATGGATCCGGAACTGGGAGCATGCCTTTTTCATAAGCGCCGGTAGGATCTCGGTAATTACTCGGCGGATGGCTGCAATCTAGCTGGCTTTGGTGTTGTGGGAGGTCATGTTGGTGATGTTTCGACGTATGACCAAACGAAGTAGTCCTGCAGGTTCAGGTCAGAGGCCGAGGTGGGCAGTGAGAGAAGGGTACAAAGTCGTAGCACTCCTTCTGAAGCCAAGCCTGGGTCTCTTTGGACTTGTGGGCCGGCGCCTAGTCCTGCTGCCATACTCAGAATCTGCCACCGGCCACCTGATTGCACCAGGGGATCACCACACTCTTCAGCACATCCAGGTACACTTTGGTGTTGACTTTCAAGGAGATTTCGAAAATGTGAGGTGGCATGATGTGGCCCTCACTTGAAACCACACCAAAGACGATAACCGTTGCCGGAAACTTTGTTTTCATCACCCCGGGCACACCCCTGTTATTCGTGGCAATCCAGATTTACATTTTGAGAGTGCTGGCAATGGTCCTGTTGTCATAACTTGGATCGGTTGAGTATGAGTTGTACAGCGGCGCATCTCCGATTTTGCTCGTTGAACATTGTGTCACTTTCAGACATGATAGAAGGCTCCTATCGCTCTTGGGGTTTGTACACAACTGGCCATCTAGCCGATGGTCTGCAACAAAAAAGGAAACCGGTTTTCATTAAACGGAAATGGAATCATGTCGTCTTTTCTAGGGCGACAATTTTATCGATCCACCCTGTATATATTGATATATAAGAAATCTACGAAACAAGGCCATCTATAAAGCTTGCGTTTTGAAGCAAAATTTGTTTATTAACCTTTGTCTCCAGCTCAAACAATTCTTTGAAAAATAAATAATATTTAGCAAAAACTATTCACTTACAACTTGTATGCATGAAAAAGATTTAGCATTAAATAACCCACAAAAGTTGATATGCCATTTAACACCAATCAACATCATTTGTTTTCTTGTATTCTTATCGAACAGCAATAATTTGCAAACAATTATTTAGTTTAAAATAATTAATCTGATATCAGTTCACGGAATACGTGTGCTTTAATAAAAGAAGCCACATCTCCACACTAAACGGTAGTTCTCTGAAACTAGTAGACAAGTTCACCTAGTTAGGAAGCAGTGTCTCATCAACCGAAAAGGACATCAACACGTGACTATCAAAGGCATGGACAGCTATCGATAGCCTATCGGTCATATGGAAGTCAGACCTGACCGATAGAATAAAACGCAGTTTTTTTCCAAGCAGCGGTCGTATCGATACTGCTATATGGATGCACAACATGAACGCTAACTAAACGTATGGAGAAAAAGCTTGAGCGTATTTATACAAGAATGCTGCGAGCAATATTAAACAAGTCCTGGAGGCAGCACCCCACAAAGCAGCGGCTGTACCACCCATTAAGAAAACTATCCAAGTTAGACGAACCAGACATGCAGGACACTGCTGGAGAAGTAGGGACGTACTCATAAGTGACATACTCCAGAAGACCCCTTTACATGGACGAGCAAAGGCAGGACGACCAGCTAGAACCTATATACAACAGCTCTGTGCCGATGTAGGATGTAGCCTTGAAGACCTACCGGAAGCGATGGAAGATACAGAATGGTGGCGAGAGAGGGTCAAGGAGATCCGCGCTGGTGGCACGACATGATGATGATGATGATGATGATGATTATGATGATATCAATTCTTTCAATTGATTTAGTTTGGGTTCTTTGATTAACGGTATATCAATCTTTGATAATTATTTCGTGCTAAAACCACTCTTGTTGAAGAGTAGTTGCAGTGCTATTTTACCTATTACAAAGGGGATAATGAGGTTCATATTTTGCCAAGGTTAGCTATTGATAAGCTATCGATCATATGGAAGTCAGACCTGACCGATAAAGTGAAACGCAGTTTTTTTCCAAGCTGCGGTCGTATCGATACTGCTGTATGGATGCACTACTTGGACGCTAACAAAACGGTTGGAGTAAAAGCTAGACGGCAATTACACCAGAATGCTGCGAGCAATATTGAACAAGTCCTGGTGGCAACACCCCACAAGGCACCAAGTATACGGCCACCTACCTCCAATCACGAAAACTATCCAAGTTAGACGAACCAGACACGCAGGACACTGTTGGGACGAGCTCATAAGTGATGTACTCCGATAGACCCCCACATATGACCGAGCAAAAGCAGGACGATCAGCTCGAACATACATACAGCAGCTCTGTGAGGATACGGGATGTAGCCCTGAAGACCTGCCAGAGGCGACGAACGATTGGGAGAAGTGGAGAGAGAGGGTCAGGGATATCCGTGCCTGCAGCACGACATGATGATGATGAGGATTAGTTCTGAAATGAACTTAAGTACGCAAGTGGAATTCGAACTCACTTACTTCGAGGTAGCAGTCCAGCCATTACGCCATGAGGTCTGTTAGCCCTTCGTAATGATTCTATTTAATATCAATCCTTTTTTGTTTGCATACAGTTGTATGGTTTCGTGTATTTTATGAAATGCAAATAATTTTTAACAGATCTGTTTGATGAGACCTTAACAGGTACTACTTCTTCAGGTTAGAGTTGACCTGGAAGTTATGGCAATAAAGGCGTACTTCCCACTTCCCTGATCTCTGAAACTAGAGCCTCACCATAGGCTTCAGTTTAGTGTCATACCTAAGACAGCCCGTTCGTGGTTAAAGTCTTACCCTCCAGCAGATAATACAGTCCGTGAATTCTAAGCCCACCGACTCGCCAGGTAAAATTTCAATCTTTCTTTTTTTAGAAATCTCAATGTAAAAACTATCACTTGTTTTTCTTTCAAGTCAATCAACATCACCTAGACTCTCCGTTAGTTCCAGTTACGAATGCTTAGGTCAGAAGCTTTTCTGATTAGTAAAAATATGTTTAAATGTCACATCGATCTGATTAACGGATTTATCTCACAAGGGCGACGATGTGTATATCATTGCATGGGTGTGCATGCGTATGGGGCTCAGTCAAGGAATTAAGAGAAACAAACATATAATTAAATACAGGACTCTCTCTCTCTCTCGCTCTCTCTCTGTCTCTCTCGCCCTCTCCGTATATATATATATATATATATATGCTTCACAATATCGGGAAAAGATGAACAAAGATTAATAAATAATGAATATCTGATAACAATTTATTCAAGGTGATTATCCAATTAATAGTATTAGGAAAAGAATGACCGATCGACATTGTTATATTTTAATGCCAGAGAAGATCATTTAGTCGATTATAACGTCAATAGGTCATCGCCAACTGTCGATTAAGATGTCTTACACAATATTAGGTCTCAAGATTTTCCTATAAATCTAAGCCATTGAATATTTCATGATCAGAAAGATAAATTACATTCACACGTTTTTTTTTATATTTCTATCCAAATCTTCCAAAATGGGTAGAGATGTGACACAAGGCCTTTTCTTAAGTGAAGTAAAAAGTGGTATGATATATGAAGTCTCTTTCTTTCTCTCTTTCTTTCATTCTTTCTTTCTTTCTGATATATATATATATATATATATATAATTGGAAAAATGTTAAAATAGCAATTTTAACAACATTTTCCATGAATTTAAAGTTCTGAAGAAGGTTATTACAACCGAAACGTTCGACGTCAACTTTTATCATAAATTCATCAAAATTTGGATTATTCTCTTTTTTCAACTTTCTTCATACTGTCTGATTTATTTCCTTATTTACTTCTGGCTCGGGAGACCTGGGTTCAATCCTAGCTCGCGTCATACCAAAGACTTTAAAAAAATGGTACTTGATACCTACTTGCTTAACACTCAGCAATATAAAGTACATATCAAGGGTAAAATGGAGCAATGCTGGGAAAGGAGTAGCACCCTCCCCTACATTTCGGTGTGGTAGTTATTGAAAAGGGAGCCTTTTGGTCGCCCTCGACTATGGTCGCCAACTTTACTTTTATATATATATATAGGTTTATTTCTTTGGTTTGATTTCTTTGTTTAAAATCAAACATCATGAGTTATTTTCGAGAACAGTAGTGGTACTATTTACCTTTCTTAAGGGTATTAGTTCTAAAGTGAACGTAATATCGAAATTACTCCGAAGTTGCAGTCTAGTGCATTAGCCACTACGTCATGTGGGCTCCCCACCTATATATATATATATATATATGTGTGTGTGTGTGTGTGTGTGTGCGTGTGTGTGAGTGTGTATGTGTGTGAGTGTATATTTACTCAATCCCTTCGCCACGAGCAGGATGTGACTCAATATCAGTTTTAATTCAGAATATTCCTTCCCCTAGACTAGTTGCCAAACCAAGTCTAAAGAGCCCATTCTGCCCTGCTGTTTACTCATACCTGATAGGATTCATACCTGTCATATTAGCATTAGCATGAAGGATAACAGGGACGGCCTTGTCTGGAATTTGCGATTTCTTTTCCTACGAGGATAACTGGTTCACTTAGTACGCTATCTCATACGTATAAAGTTTGAACAAAAAACCAATACCTAATTACGAAGAAATCTCTTAATAGCAAAAATAGTTGCGGTTGATAAAGCCAAACTTTCATCTATGAACCCGGATCTTCATTTTAGTTTACCAGCATTGGGAGAAAGAGAGAGAGAGAGAGAGAGAGAGAGAGAGAGAGAGAGAGAGAGAGAAAGAGAGAGAGAGAGAACCTTTTGATTTTACTCTTAACTTATTCTGGATACTGTAATATACATATAAAATCTAAAGCCACTTGCGGTGCAACGTCTACCGTCATTGGAAATGGAATTGGAGAACCATGTTGAAATACCGGACGGGGCTGTTTGTTTTTCACTCTCTTGGAGAAGAATTCATATAAGCTGTTCTCCGCTTTGCTGAAGGCCTTTGACGAATAAATGCTTATAAAATCTGGTTCAAAAACGATATCAATACGAATGCAAATTTGCGTTTACTACAAACATTATGATTGCTGCCATAGCTGTCAAAATAGATTTGTATGAAGAATTCCTTTCTATTGAAATAAATTACTTTTTTGCAACATAAATCTGGATTTGATCAGTAAAGAAAACTATTAAAAATCATCATCTTTGCTCTATACTGATCGAACCCGGTCGGAGGGACTTAGAATACGCTTACTGTAACCTCTGCAGAGTGTTTATCCTTCACTCTAAAATGGGTGTCTGGGTATCGTAAAAATTGCATCTGATAGAGAGGCTCCAATTTTTGAGTTTTAGTCAGTGTTGAGTAACTGTTTACTGTCATTGCTCGCAGGTTCAATCAGATACAGAGTGGTCGTATTTGTTGAGGTCCCATGTATCGCTTAAATAGTTCTTTCTGAAAATGATTCATATTTGATAGAAATACTTACATCGTATATCTGTGTGCAAAAAACTATTGAAAAACTACACGAAAAATGTACATATAAACGTACAATATACATATTTCTCGAATCTCTAGTTATAGAATAACTCTAGACGCGTTAACATACCATTAAAATCAATCAATCTGTATTGATGTTAAAAACACTTTCAATGTCATCAAATTAAGGTCAGTTATATCGGCTCATTGTTCAAGTGGGTAGAGTGTTCGCCAATGGTCCGGGAAACCTGGGTTCAATCCCAGGTCGTGTCATACCGAAAACTAAAGACTTTAAAAATGGTACTTGATACCTCCTTGCTTTACTCTCAGTGCTATAAGGTACGTATCAAGGGTAAAGTGGAGCAATCTAGAGAAAGGAGTAGCACCTTCCTCTACACCTCGATGTAGTAGGTATTGAAAAGGGACCCTTCTGGTCACCCTCGGCTATAGTCGACAACTTTACTTACTTTACTTATAAAGAAATAGCATCTTAATTGTTGGTGAAAATGACCGGTTATTTAATTTTACACTTTATTTAATATGAATTAAGTGATTTAAATTTAACCACATATCAAACAAGGGAAGGAACGCTTCTCAGTATTCTGTCCTATTTTTATAAAGCTGTAGTTTGGATGGTCTCCACTGGTCCTCATATTTCTAAGTTCTCCAGTCTCTTTATCAGTCCTTTGGTGACAGTACCGAGGGCGCTAATAACAATTGGTATCACTGTCACTTTCATGTCACACAGTTTTTTCAATTTTGTAGTAAAGTCCAGGTATTGATCTCTCTTTTCGCTTTCTTTCAATTCTAATCTGTGGTCAGCCTGGACATCAAAGTCCACAATTCGGCAAGTTCTCTTTTTTGTTTGTTTATTTGTTTGTTTGTTGACTATTATTATTATTATTATTATTATTATTATTATTATTATTATCATATGGCCGAAATTAGATAATCCGTTTGTACCTCAAAATCTCAGAGGAGTTTGAGCGTCTTGTTTTCTTGGAGGGATTCTTCTTCTTCTTCTTCTTCTTCTTCTTCTTCTTCTTCTTCTTATTATTATTATTATTATTATTATTATTATTATTATTATTATCCTAGCCAATTTTCCCTTCAGTAGTTACAGCAAGTCTCTTCAGCACGCCATAATTTTTCTAAGTACTCTAGCCGATTTCAGCAGTGTCTAGACACAGTTAATTCTTTCTTGGATTTCTAGTTCCCCAATTTTCTTTTTCAGGTTTTGGAAAATTTCCGAGAGCTGTGACAATTGTGTGTAAACAAAAGACTGATGTTTAATTGAATTGTTTTAAATAGCAATACTTGAAAACTTTCAAATGTGTGCCGGCAAATGATTAATTGTTGATAGAATAATCCGTATTTGATAAAAATAAGTGTGTGCAAAAAAAAAAAAAAAAAAAAAAAAATTGAGCTCAGGCTCGTTTAAAAATGTTATCAACAAAATGTGTTTAGAAATCATATGTTTAAAATATATATATAAAAATATTTAGAATTAAATAACCTACAATGGTTGATATGCCATAAAACTTAACCAAAACAAATTATATGTATTTCGTATATTGTATACAAAGGATTTGGAATTAAATAACCTTCAATGGTTGATGTGCCATTAATTAAACCAAATCATTCTTGTTAATTACAGCTAAGTCCGGACGTCTGGGAAGAACTGGATGATCTGTTTTTATATTCAGCTCCCAGAGGATTTACTTAATTTTATTTTCTTGAATAGTATGTGCTTGTAACATTTCTCTGAAACATTCAATTTTCTCGTATCACATTGTCTCCACTTGTTATTCTCTTGAGTCTTTTTTCATTCTAGTTTTTACATAATTAGTTCTTATGGTCTTATTTTAAGAGCTAATAATAATGGTTCCGTTTCTCTCTCACGTCATTTCATATCTTTATTTGATCTTCGGAAATTTAAAGTCAGTTTCTTCCCTATTTTTCTTTTCTCGCTTTAGAAATTTCTGTTTCATCTGTTTCGCCTTGTTTTTTCTTTCTTTTTCTTTCTTTCTTTTTTTTTTTTGTTATTGGCTATTGTGATTAATCTTTTTTTTTCAAATTGTTCGAGCTCTTGGGTTAATATATTCTCGCATTTTTCAATGCTGGTGAGTCCCCTGCTTCCTTCTTTTCTTGTCACATACAATCTGTCACCATCGAATTTCGTGTATTAAGTGTTGTGTATCAATTTTCTTATTCTGAGGTCGGCGTTTCTGACCAATAATAATAATTATTATTTCAATCCTCCAAGGGTTTTTCGCAACAGCGTTAACTGATGGTTTTCACTGGAGTTTGAGTGACAGCAAACCTCCTCAATCTCCGAGACTATTTTAGAGAATTATGGCTGATCTTTAAAATGTTGTAGTCTAGATGGTCTCCACTTGTCCTCTTAGTTGCAAATCTTTCAATCCCTTTACTAATCCTATAGTGATCATTCCAAGTGAACCAATCACAACTGGAATCACAATCACCTTCATGTCCTATTGTTTTTTTTAGTTTTCTAGCATGGTCAAGATATTTATCTTTCTTTTCACTTTCTATCATTTTTGCTTTGTTGTCAGCCAGGACAGCAAAAGCCACTATTCGGCAGGTTCTTCTTTTGTTAATTATCACAAGGTCTGGTCGTCTGGCCGAGATTAGATGATCTGTTTGTATTTCAAAATCCCTGAAAACGTTGTGCGTCTCATTCTCCAGGAAGGATTCTGGGTTGTGCATACCCCACTTGCTCGTATGGTCAAATTGAAATTTCTTGCACAATTCCCAATGGATCACCTTCACTACCCATTCGTATCTAGTCTTATACTCTTTTTTGCTAACTTAATGCTTTCACTTATTATATGATTGATCTTTTCGTCTCTATCACTGCATAACCCACATTTGCTATTTTGTTATGTCTTTTCTATTCTAGCTTTGACATTGTTAGTCCTTATGGCGTTATTTTGTGCTGCTATTAGAAGAGATGCAGTTTCTATCTTAATATTTCCCTCTCGTATCCATGTCCAAGTCTTCTAGTGTGTGATTTTGCTTGTTTGTCGCTTGAAATATCCATATAGTTGTTTTAATTCCAATTTCTATTTTCTATTTATTGTTATACTCTTTATTGTTGTGTTGTTTGTGTTGTTTTTGGTCGTTGTAACATGTCTTTATTTGTTGTTTTGAATGGTGACTTTGAGTTGTCTTATCAATGCATCGTCACTGTCTTGAATAATTGTGAGTCCTCTTCTTCCTCAATTTCTAGACATATAGTCAGTCTATGTCATCTCTGGGACGTAAGTCCTTATGCATCATCGTTAGTTTTGTAGTTGTCTGGTTCATTTGTAAATGTTCTTACCTCGTCCACTTTAAGAATGGTCTTGAGTATCTTACGAGTGGAACAGCTCAGATGTTTATCCCTTTGATGATATTTCTGCTATATAGTTTGGTTTCGAGTAGTTTTCTCGATCCCTAAGATATTTTGTTTTAAATTCTTATTTATGTCCACTTGTTTAATAGTGTCCGCTTCTAATATTAACAAGTATTTGTTAGTTTCCTTTTCTGTGCGCATTCTGATTTTTGTTTATTTAGTCATTCTATTCTTTTTGTCCTTTGTTGTTTTCCGCTTCTTATTATTAGCATGACACATTTTTCAATGTCCAATTCCATCTCTATATCTTGACTGTATATCCTCACTGCCTGTATTAGGGTTTCCAATTTTTTTTTTCATTTTTGGAGATCAGTTTCATGTACATTAGAAGGTTAATCTTTTCTTGAGATTTAGTAAGTGGATAGCTACCTGGTCATTTCATAAATATGATATTGAGTGGCATCATCACTATTACAAATAGTAATGGTGAAAGCGCATCTCCCTGGAAGATACTTCTCTAGATAATCATCTCAGCTAAGCATTTTTCTCCTGCTGTCCATTCCACTCTCCAGTTTTTCATTGTATTCTCGATGAATATTATGACATCGTCAGCTGCCTTGTACATTTTGAGACAGTCTATTATCAAGTTTTGCTGGACCATATCGCACATCTTTCTGTTATCAATCAACGCCACAGCAACATTTCTTTCGTTTTGCTTTCTTTGAGGATGTGTTGATCAATGTATAGTAAATCTCTTGTTCTTCAAGTTCCCTTGTTACACCCTTTCTGTTCCTCTAGGAACACTCCGTGGTTTATTTACGAATTGTAAATCCTCCTTAATTTGGGTTTTCGTATTTTCCACATCATCTGTAGGCACGTTATAGGTCTAGTTGTTTAGGGTGATTCCTTTTTAGGGGTCTTTTTTGATCAGAGTCGTCTTTCCTTTTGTTATCCATTCGAATATGTATGTTTCTTCTAAGCATCGATTCATATTGATAGCCAGTCTGTCATGAGGGGAAGTGATTTTTTAAAAACCGAATCCACGTATGCCATCATGGCCTAATGTTTTCAAATTCGGTACTTTTTTTAAATGTTGCTCTGAGTGAATTGAGGGCCTTGTTTGGGTCCTTGTAATTCTTTTTCCATGTTGCTTATCCATTCGGCTTTTCTGTTATATTCCCATATTTTGCTCCACAATTGTTTTTTTCCTTTCATCTATTTGTTGATACGTCTTCGTGCATTCCCCCCTACTTGCTGGTAGGATTTTCTTTCAGTGTTTTGGAATCTCCTTTTTTGTCAGTAGTGTTTGATCCTTTCTCGGTATCTTTTTAATCTTCTGATTCATTTCCTCGAGTCGTATTTTTGCTTGTTGTTATAGATTTCTTATCAACGTTTCCAGTCGAATTTCCCATCCAGATTTTAGATTTCATAGCATTTTCTTTAGGGAACACTAATTTTAGCACAAACTAATTTCGCTCTTACATAAATTAACGTGTTTAATTACGCGATGGTTTTCATTTAATATGTGTTAATAATGTTTATTTTTTCAGTTTCTGTCCTGAATATTTTACAGTCTTTATTTCTGAGTGATGGCAATATGGTATTGTTTTCAGACATAATTTTTTTTAGAGTCTCTACATTAATTTTAATATCTTGTGTTAGTATTTGTTCTGTGATGTTTGTGAATGTGCTATTTCCAATACAATTACTTTATTATTTCAAATACAATTACTTTACGTTTCAATTCGGTTAGAATATTCTTGTTTTTCAGTATTTAACTTCTCCTGTCCTAGTCAGTAGAGTGCTCGCCAATGGTCCGGGAGACCTGGGTTAAATTGCAGATTGTGTCATACCAAAGACTTTAAAATGGTACTTGATACCTCCTTGCTTAACACTCAGCTATATAAGGTACGTATCAAGGGTAAAGTGGAGCAATCTAGGGAAAGGAGAAGCGCCCTCCCCTACACCTCGGTGTGGTAGCTATTGAAAAGGGGGCCTTCTGGTCGCCATCGACTATGGTCGCCAACAACAACAATTATTGTATTTGGGTCTAGTTGATATGATTTCCTATTTATATATTAGTGTATTTCTAATCTTTCAAGATCAGAAAACTAACCTTTTTTTATTATAATCCTAGCTTGGTTAGCGAGTTTTAGAGTTGTTGTTTTAAATGTAGCGCATTCTTCCCAGATTTCTAATATTCTTTTTCTATGCCCCTTTTTGTGCGGGGCCATTCCAAAAATAACAGGGGAGTACAAGTTCCCTGGTCCACTTTCTGCGTTGGTATCTTTGATTTGACTGGCTGCTTAGATTGACGTTTGTGTACTTGAAAAAAGTACATCTGACATTCGCAGGATACCATCAGGTTCCTCATGTTGGCTATGAAAAGAGCACCTGCCGAACATGACACTCAATCAAGTTTTCAGGACCCCTACATTGAGTTATCCTTCGAATCGTCTTTTTTTCATGGAGAGTATGTTGTGGCTACATCAGACCCAGGCGTTGTTTATTAACTGAGCACTTGTCACAGATGAGACTAATTACCTTTAATGTTAGAAAACTCCTTAAGCAGGTCACAAAAAACTTACCTCCCTTTGTAAATTTATTAAGTTTAACTTTGCTAAAAATTCTCTGTTGACTTCTTTTTTGTTTACTGTATTACTGATATTTTCTTCTTTGAATTCATTGCTATTTGGTGTCATAAATGTATTGTGAATTTTGTTCTGCTTTAAGGAATTTATAATTATTTGGTTTTGTTTGTTTGTTTAATAGCATATCAACTCTTTTTAGGTTATTTAATGCCAAAGCCATTCTCCTAGAAGAACAGTAGTGCTACAATTTAACCCCTAGCTGGGACGATAAGCGGGTTCATACCTTTCTCAAGGGTATTAATTTGATTTGGTTTGGTTTCTTTGTTTAATGGCATATCAACCTTTGTAGGTTATTTAATGCCAAAGCCATTCTCCTAGAAGAACAGTAGTGGTACTATTTAACCCATAGCTGGGAGGATAAGGGAGTTCATACCTTTCCTAAGGGTATTTGCCCAAAAGTGAACGTAATAGCGCGACTGGAGTACGAACTCGCGTACTACGATTCTGCAGTCCATCTTTTTAACCATTACACCACGAGGACACCCCCTTATAATTATTTGCGTCTGCTACTGATAAGTGATTTTGATAAATAAAGTTAGGCATGTAGCTACCAAGATGGGAAAGATATAAATTCAATTACTCTCCCTCCAGCTATTGGTAAATAGTAGGGCAGACGAGGTTCTTCAGCCCTGGTAAGGCAACTTGTCTAGAAGAAGGAAAACTCTGAATTCAAACCTGTTAAACTCCGCTTAAAAAATTGACCTTGTGTCATATCATGCCCGAGCGGAGGGGGTTGGTAAATATGGGTAATATAGCCAGAAGCATTAAAAATTTATATTTACGTGGCCATTTTTTGTTGTCCCTTCCGAACGTTATCATTGATAGTAGAGCGGTGTTTATTTTTGTTTTTCTACTGTTCCATCTTGTTCGGCGGGTTATTTTCGTCAGTCTTAAACGGTCAAATTACTCGTTGTGAATGTTTCACACAAGCTACCCCGGGTGGTATTTCTCTGGAGTCTGAAAGACAACTAGTTTCCTCAGGTCTCCAAGACTCTTCTGAGTATTCTCACCGATTTTTACAATGCTATAGGCTAGATAATTCCGATTCGTCCTCCGAATTTCAACTCTTCCAGCCATTTTCCCAAGCTTTTAGAGGCCGTTCTATGCGCACCAATAACAATTGACGTCTTCGTCACCCTCATATTCCACAGTTTTCCCAGTCCTTTGGCAAGGTCTAAGTACTTTTTTATCTTTTCCCTTTCATTTTCACTCTGTAGTCCGCTGGGACAACAAAATTCACTAGACGGTAAGTTCTTTGTTTTTGGTTAATCATCACTAGGTCAGGTGTCCAAGTGGGGGTGGGGGTCAGGCGATTCGTTTGTATCTCAAAATCCCAGGGAGTTTAATACGTCTCATTCTCTTGGACGGATCTTTATCGAAGATTCGAAAGAATTTCATGACGAATCAAATTTATGTTCTTGAGGAAGTGGTTCGTCCAGAGTTGTTTGGCATCTGTCCAGCCATATGATAAGAAGAGCCTAAGAAGGATAAGAGAGGATTTCGTCAATTGTTTTTTGAAAGTCTTAAGTGCCTGACATTTGGATGGGTGGTTGTTAAAATCGAAGAGATTATAGTAAGTTTGATTATTAAATCCTGTCGATAATATATTTTGCTTCTTGGATAGCATCAAATGAATTACACTAAACTACTTATAATTGATTTAGACAGACAGATTAAAAACGCGGTTTCAGGAAGCAAGGACGCACAAAATAATATTTTCATCCACTTATTTTTATATACATTTTCGTTTTATTACAATCAGATTGACGAAGAGATTTATTTAGCATTTAATTCAGTATTATCCAGTATCTTTAGCTGTAATAAAAATTATGAATATGTAGCTGTCTAAAAACACGTACACCCATTATTTATGGTATGGGGGTACATATGATCAGTATATATATATATATATATACTCTGCACCAGAAAGATACAACACAAAGCCACTTTTTAAGCAGAGTTTAACTGGTTTGAATTCAGAGTTTTCCTTCTTCTAGACCGATTGCCATACCAAGTTTGAAGGGCCAGTCTATCCTATTCTTTTCCGATAGCTAGATGAAGAATAACTGGATTCATGCTATTTCTAAGGTTATACGTTCTATGTGAAATGCAAACACTACCGGACTTGAACTCCTGTATATATATATATATATATATATATATATATATATATATATATATACTTTGAAGTTGTTTTATGTATTGATTTATATGATATATTAATATATTTTTGTATCTTTGGTTTTTAATTGCATATCTACCTTCGAAGGTTATTTAATGCCGAAGTTATCCTTGTTGTAGAACAGCAGTGATACTATTTAACCCAATCGCAAAGGGATTGGTTTTATCTTTCCTAAGAGTATTAGTCCAATAGTGAATATAATAGCATGACTGCACTTTGAACTCGATAACTTCGAGGCCGCAGTCCGGCACTTTAGAAGTTACGCCTCAATATTTTTTGGCAAGATCGATGTATCAATAAATCTAAAAAAAAATTATGGCAAATTTTTTTCTTGCTCTATTTTCTGTTAACATCAAGGGAGGACGCTTCTCCAAACTCAAATTTGTAGAAAATGTTACCATTCCTTTAATTTAGCGGAATAGTTTGATTTAGAATGTTCGACTCCATATTTCGAAACATATTTATCATCAACGTTTTGGAATATCGGAAGGTTTTTTCTTTCGGCTGAGAGATCTGTTTTAAACAGATTTTTCATAGCACTATTTCCCCTTCAGTATTATAGGAAGACATGTCTCCTTACTGGAATAAAATTTTAGAAAATTCCATAAATGCAGCCATTCTTCTGAGACAGCATAGCAATTTAGTGTGGTTAACTGGTCCAACTAAGCATAATGAAAGCATTTTTTGACTATTTTGAAAAATGCTTTGTAATAGTGGAAGTGTTTTTTTTTCTACCACCTTCCTAAATCTACTTCAATCCTGTCAATCCTTTTTTTTGCGTTATGCGAGCTATATTGTTAATTTATTTGCCCTTTTTCGTTATGTGAAGATTGTATTTCTTTTATAAAAACGTGAATTTTATTTATAGTCCTGGACGTGAGAAAAAAGTTTTATCCTGCACCTCTGATCTGTATTCGATTTCTTTTCAGATTTAAGAAATTAATTAGATATTCCATATTTCACGAGTGCGTGAAAGCAGTTTCTGGTGCTCAAATTATACAATGTTACATTTCTAAAAGTGAGGAGATCTTGCGTGCTCAGAAAATCACAGATTAAAATATTGGTTTTGAAAGGATGGAATATCGATAAGAAGCCCCGATATATATGTGTCTAAACCACCAAATAAGCATTAGGATAGTTTGACTAAAATATAAGTTGCTTTTTTTCTCTTAAGAAATCTCAAAATGATAAATTCGATTCTGTTAGTTCACTAATAGCCAATAAACTTAAAATCTTACTAATCAAAATAGTATTATCCTGATTTATTCGATTGAGTTCAATTACTTTTATTCTGAAAATAGACACGAAATTAATATATAAGAATTGGTGTACAGAGGTATTTTTATCGATACTCATGGCTACTTACATATACGCATATATATATTTTTAGATGCGTACATACAGACTGGATCACACACACACACACACACACACACACACACACACACACACATATATATATATATATATACATATATAAATATTTAGAGAACTAAAAAGATTAGTGATTAGAAATATTTATGCGTATTTGTGTGTGTTGTGTTTGCTATGCTGAGTGCGAGTCTGTGTGGGTGTTGGTGTGCGCATGAGAAAGAGAGAGAGAGAGAGAGAGAGAGAGAGAGAGAGAGAGAGAGAGAGAGAGAGAGAGAGAGAGAGCAACTGTATTCATTTTATAAGGAATTTTGTTTTTCTCTCCTCTGTCTTTCCCCATATCCCTTTCTCTTTATTTCTCTCTCTCTCTCTCTCTCTCTCTCTCTATATATATATATATATATATATATCAAGTCAGCTTCTGAAGAAAATAGGTGTGGGTCATTCACGTATAGAGTATATGAGGAATTTCATATAAATCTATGGGATTGCTCGATGTATGGCTATTGTTATATATTCTCTATCCAGGTTTATATAATAAAACTCACATACAGAGGATACACAGGAAAAGGGTTTTCCTGTAAAATGATATATATATATATATATATATATATATATATATATGATAGAAGCTAACTGTATTGGATTTTCTTTATTATGACTCAAGTTTTCTGTGGCCATACAATCAACAGACATCGAAAAAGCTTTAACAAAAGACGGTTCCAGATATATTGATCTTTTGATTAAGGGTTGTGAACTTCAATATTTTACTTTCAACTGCTCCCCCCCCCCACACACACATATATATATATATATATATATACGTGTTGCATTCAATAGGTTTCAAGACCTTTTTGTATAGGCATTCAAAATTGTCGTACACTCTTGAAAATTCAGTATGTTATTGCTATACATCTTATGAGATGACTGACCTATTTTTAAGATTTCAGGTTCAAATGAACACCTACAGCTACAATTGGAATACACTCTACTAAAGCCTGATTGTCATAGCTGGTGAATTTCTAAAATGCAATGAGGACACTTAAAAGAACGATATGCAATAAAATTCTGTTTTAAACTTGGAAAAAGTGCCACAGAAACGTAGGGAATGCTTCAGACTGCTTTTCGATCATCTTGCATGAATCGAGCATCATTTTGAGTGGCATAAGAGATTCAAGAAAGGTAGGGAGTCTGTGAGACATGATGAGAGGTGTGGGAGGAGTAAGGAAGTCAATAGACCAGAGTTGATTGGCCAAAGGGTTAGGGTTAGGGTTACTATGTTGAGGTTTTAAGTGAGTTCAAGAAGAGATTCTGTCGGAAGAGGCCAGCACTCTTCAAATCGGGTCAGTGGCATTTCCACCTGGACAATGCACCTGTCCACAAGTCCATCCTTGTCACAGACTATTTGACCTAGATGGGCATCAAGACAGTTTCTCACCCTCCCTATAGTCCAGACGTTGGTCCCTGTGACTTTTGGTTATTCCCTAAGCTCAGAGGCTGTCGTTATGAGACAATTGAGGAGATGAAAGAGGCTGTGACGAAGGTCATTGACAGGCTTACACAAGAGGACTTCGATTGGGCCTTCCAGAAGTTGTTGGAACGGTCGAACAAGTGCATAGCAGCCGGAGGAGATTACATCGAAGGGGACTAGAGTTTCATGTGTGTATTATCAATAAAAGTGCCCATTGGAAAAAGTCTGGATACTTATTTAATGATCCTCGTATATATATTACTCAAACCCTCCTTTATTTTCGTTTTTTTTTCTTCTCACAAATAGTACTTATCCCAGGTACTGAAATACGTACCTCTCTCAGCCAGCAAGCTTACCTTGGGATAAGATTGACTTTAATAGGAAAAAAATAGTCCATTTTTAACAAGAAAATAAGTTTAATTCAGATAAGTTTAATTGATTGTGCACGAATAAGTTAAGCTTAGTAAATATTTACTGCTGCATTAATAATGAATTAATTCATTGTCAAATAAATAAAAAGAGTTTTATGTCTATTTGTTTATTTTAATTTAACTTAGTTTCGAAATAGACAGAAAATAGTTAGATTAGCTCGTTTTGAATTTGGTGCTTATGTACCTGTATTCTGAAATATCGGTGTGACTATATATATATATATATATATATATTTCTTTAAGAAAAAACCGGTCACATTATGATTATGAATTTTTTTCCATCCTGTAAATTTATAATCATAATATGACCGGTTTTGTTTTTTCTCAAAGAAATTATTGCTCTGTAATGTCAGTTACATTGAGCTCTTTACCAGGAAAATTTAAATGTTCCCTGTTTTTTGTCCTGATGGAATTCCCTCCAACTCCGGTTTAACTGGACCGAATAATATTACTATATATATATATATATATATATATATATATATATGTATTCAAATAAAGAAAAATAATTTTATTGATAAATTTAAACCAAAGTTGAATAAAACATGAATCGTACACAAACAAATGAGAGCAAACATATATATATATATATATATATATATATATATATATATATATATCATCATCATCATCTTCATCATCATGTCATGCTGCAGGCACGGATATCCCTGACCCTCTCTCGCCACTTCTCCTTATCGTTCATCGCCTCTGGCTGGTCTTCTGGGCTACACCCCGTCTCCTCACAGAGCTGCTGTATATATGTTCGAGCTGGTCGTCCTGCTTTTGCTCGGTCATATGTAGGGGTCCATAGGAGTACATCACTTATGAGCTCATCCTCGCTTCTCCAGCAGTGTCCTGCATGTCTGGTTAGTCTAACTTTGATAGTTTTCGTGATGGGAGGTAGATGGCTTTATAGTTGGTGCTTTGTGGGGTGTTGCCTCCAGGACTTGTTCAATATTGCTCGCAGCATTCTGGTGTAATTGCCGTCTAGCTTTTACTCCAGCCGTTTTGTTAGCGTCCAAGTAGTGTATCCATACAACAGTATCGATCCGACCGCAGCTTGGAAGAAACTGTATTTCATTTTATCGGTCAGGGCTGACTTCCATATGATCAATAGCTTATCGATAGCTGTCCATGCCTTCATTAGCCGCGTGTCGATGTCTTTTTCGGTTGATGAGACGCTGCTTCCTTGGTAGGTGAACTTGTCTACCAGTTTCAGAGAGCTTTTGTCTAGTGTGGAAATGTTGCCTGTTTGATTAAAGCACATATATTGAGTTTTGGGTGCATTGACATGGAGGCCAATGCCTGCGGTGGCTTGTCCCATACTATGCAGCAGTGTTTCGGCTTGGTTGGGTGTATTTGCCAGAATCGCTATGTCATCGGCGTAGTCGGCGTCGGTAATTGTTTTGGTGGGGTACCTTCTTCTTCTTTTCTTTGTCAGCTCGAAGACGCTTTCTTTGATTTTATCAATCAATGTTCTAAGCACATAGTCTAGACATGATAAAGAGGTATGAGGCTAGCCTGTCCCCTTGCAGTACTCCTGCTAAAATGTCGAAGTATTCTGAGTCTCCATCCGGTGAACTTACATTCACTTTGATGTTTTTATAGAGAATCGTTATTGCTGCGACGGTCTCTTTTGATAGGCCGTATGCTTGTAGGATTTGTTCCATCTTCCCTCTGTGAATGGAATCAAAGGCCTTGGTAAAGTCGATAAATAATATTGTCGCCTGTATGATTTTGCCCGTACACCTTCAAGGATTCTACGGATGGTCAATATTTATGAGGTGGTGGATCTATTTCTTCGGAAGCCATTTTGGTTTTTCCTAAGAATATCAATTTTGGGTCCAATGTGGTTTCGTAGTAGGGCATAGTAAATTTTGGCTGCTATGGATGTAAGTGCTATACCTCAGTAATTCTTGGCTAATCCAAGGACACCCTTTTTAGGGAAGGGGAGGATGCATCCCTTCATCCATCTTTCTATCCTATTTTGACTGTCTATCGGATTCTGATTATAGACTGCGTTGCAGTTTTGGAGCAGTATGTCGTCGAATTGTCTGGTCTTCCATACTTCTGGGGGAATCTCGTCAAGCCCTGCGGCTTTCCTGTTTTTAATTTTTCTAAGAACTGAGTCAAGTTCTTCTTGAGTGAACGGTCCACGTTTAATGTCCAATTGCTTACTAATAATTCTGGTGATTGGTTCATGTGTAACTTTCGGT
Organism: Sepioteuthis lessoniana; assembly: GCA_963585895.1. Taxonomy (NCBI): domain Eukaryota; kingdom Metazoa; phylum Mollusca; class Cephalopoda; order Myopsida; family Loliginidae; genus Sepioteuthis; species Sepioteuthis lessoniana. The sequence continues at coordinate 209,592 of CAUZXS010003071.1, read as the reverse complement.
GGGTTTCCTTGTAGATTTTTGAAATGCTGTTTCCACAGTTTTATTCTTTTTTGTTAGTTTGTAGCTTTCAATTTAGCTTTGGTTGTGCTCTTCCTTCTACTCACTTCGTTTATCGTTTGCCTGGCTATCCTAGATTGCCTATCTTCCACTGAGTCTCTAATCTTATCTATCTGATTTTTTATGTATTTTGTCTGCTCTTTTAGAGATATGCTTGCTAATTCATTTTGTGCCCTTTTTAGTTTCAGGGCATTTGTGTTTATTGGGTTCTTCCTATAGCATTGGGAGGCAGTTTTCGCGTCTGCACGTTTTTCTCTAACCGCTAACGTTTCGCAAGGTTTTGTTGGAATACAATTTGCTGCTGCCTTGAAGTTTGCGTTGACGAAATTCTCATATTCGTCATTTGCGGTACCTTTTTCTGTCTTCTCCTGTAGTGTCTAGAATCTGTTTCTCAATTCTAATACATATTTATCAATAATATGTCTGTTGTTAAGAAGGGCCCAGTTATAGTGTTTGGTGGTCGCTCCTCGTGTGGCGTTTTTTTCGTAGGCTTAGTCATAATTTTGCCGTGACTATTTAGTGATCGGAGGACACACCCTCGAAAGAGGAGTATGCCTCGCAATTCATAGCGCTATTTTCCCATTTCTTGTTTATAAAAACGTAATCTATTCGTACTTTATTATTGTTCGCTTATGTGTAGGTCCATAATTTCCCTTCCCTTTTTGATAGTTTGTTTTGAGGCATGTTAATCTATTTTCTATCATGAAATCTGTTAGATGTTGTCCATTCCTATTTGACGTGTTGTGTAGGCTGTATTTGTTGTTTCCGTTTTTCCCGATTTGGGCATTCATGTCTCCGCCAATGACTAGCACGTTGTGTTTCGGATGCCACGCACTGGAGAGGATAGCTCCTCGTAGAAGATGACTAGTTCAGTTTCTTCACTAACATTGGTACGACTGAAGCAGAAGATGATTGTTGCTCTGGGATTGCCATTAAAAGTAGCTACCATCATCCTAGGTTGTATTTTCTAAATGCTATTAAGTGATTTTAACGCTCTTGGTCCTATAATTATGGGACGCCTCCTACCGTGGCATTGACCGAGTTTTTTCCATGCTGATACAGTGGCTAGCGTCCATCTATTGTCAATATCATGATATTTGATATCCTTGTTTTGCGTGTATCTGTGTTCTTGTATGCATATGTCTATCTTATGTTCTACGGCAGATGCAGTCAACTCCGGTAGTTGACCTATTCTATTTAAGGTTCTAATGTTAAATGCCTCTATTTGTATTGTTTGTTTGCATTTTAGTAGTTTTTGTTGTTTGAGCTCTGTAGCTGATTTTTCGAACACTGAGGCCAGGGCTCCAGCAACAGCAGGACGTGCCCCTTTTTTACCCGTGTGAAGAGCGATGCAGTTTATGTATGTGGTTTGAGTGTGGGTCATGGTTATCTTTCGATTTCTGTTTTTATTCTCAATCCATAGAAGCCACTCTTATCGATGAGCAGCAGTAGTTCCCTGATCGAACTGACGATCCTGAGCGTTGAGCCTCGAGACTCATTCGTCCAGGACCAGGTTAGGCATTGCGTTTGGCCGTCAGAGGGTTTATTTGCATACCTTTACGTCCATCATGCTGCTTCCCAAGTGTACGTAAAAAATGGGCCTTTCTTTTCCAGTAAGTTTTAACTTAGTTAATGTCCAAGACTAATGTATATTTATAAGAGTTTTTTTTTTGTATATTTTCACCTGTCTTCTGATATTGGCCCTAACGTATTTTTTTGTGACTCTAAGCTTTTAGAAAAGAGTCTTCCATGTACCTAGCATGCTAGCACCTTTGACCAGGGTCATATATTCAATTTGGATTTACGGTAAAGTTGTCTTTACATTTAAAATACACTATACAAGCGGCATTTTACAAAGAAAACAACATACAATTTTGTAAAATTTTCTGGCATTTTAAATTATTAGGACTTAAAGACAATGTACTGACCAGTTTTGGACCATTGGTTTCTGGTAGCACATGGTTAGTCCTGCATCTCTGGCGTTCTCCGCTATCGTTTAGTCATTAATGGATTTAAATAAAATTTGGGTAGGTCTACTACTTAGGGAGGGGGAAAAAAGTCATTTCGTCATTTTTTTTAATATTTCATTTTTTTCTAAAAACTTAGAATCACCTCCCTCATATTAGTTTAGAAAAACAAAAAACAGCCATAGAATATATACATATATATATATATATATATATATATATATATATATATATATATTATATATATATATTGTCTCGTGGTCTCTCACTGAGAAAAGAGAAATAACATATTTCTCTTGACCGCTAAAAAGAGAAATAGTAATATAGGTCAATTCCTCACGGCCTAAGTAATAAATCCAGGTCAGAATGAAAGCCAATATATGTTTGCACTCTGTGACCGGGTGAAAGAGATAGTGGTCCTAAGGAATCGCCTGACAGGGGAAGGAGGAAGATAGAAGCCAAATGATTGGCTAGAATCCCAAAGCGGAAATAGGGAATAAGAAAATGAGTTTTGGAACAGAGGTCGTCGGGAACAGATGGAGGGAATCTCGCACCAAACTCCGGGTTAAGCACCAGCACCGGGATTTGCGGAACAGTAGTTGAAGTGATAAGATATATTGAAACTATCGCCAAAATCACCGGGAGAAGACGGAAAGTGTCTTGGACAAGTGAACCCATACCTTCAAGCCAGAGCTATATATAAAACAAAGTCCGTCAGCCCGTAAAAGAAAAAAATACTCTCTGAAGGAACCCGTCAAAAGATAAACTTTAAGACTGTTTCTCCCTACACCCAATTATGTACTCTCTCTCTCTCTCTCTCTCTCTCAATTTAAAGAAAGACTAAAGAAAAAAGAAAAAAGGAAGAAAGACATTTATAGTCATGTATTACCCGCTGATAATGTAACCGACATGTTGAATATGTGTGTCCGCGTGTGTATTAAAAAGTTTGTTATATATATTCTAATGTCCCCCACGTGTTGAAGTTTGTTCATTGTGTCGTCTACTGTCAAGTTGCTATGGCATGTTTCTTTTTCAGCTTCTCTCGCCTCCGATTATTCTCGCCTAAATTGTCATATTCTTACCTTTAAAGATATTATACGAGAAACCGGAGTTGTTGACTACTATAATTAATATTATTACATCTAAACCTAGAGGTCCATATCTTCCATTGTTCTAGGGGTAGGAAGAGCTAGTGGCCTTGGTGTGTGTGTGTGTGTGTGTGGTGTGAAATTGCGAACCCCCTTGCCAACGGCGGTCAGTCTAGCCTCAAATTAACCCCCACGTAATATGCCAGTTCCTATATGTCCGAGAAAGAACTCTGAACAAGGACTTATTCTACGAGGGATCAAGTGCCAGACCACCCACTCTTCACCGTGCGAAAAATAAACTCACTGTTTGGTGATGACAATATTTAAATGCACCAGTTCCCATACGCTTTTAAATGGTTGCTCATCCGGGGATCTTTTTATTTTAATTTGCCGTCATAATATATAAATCTCAAGACAAACGTTCACTCACACACAAAGAAAAAAATAATTACAAGTGAAATCCGAAACCACTCCAACTCACACACACACACACAGCGTATCAAATATAAATAAAGTAAATCAGGGGTAACATGTATAAAAATGGATTGGGCATTTAATAAACAAGAATGGTTGATATGCCATAAAACCAAACCAAACCAAACCAAACCCACCTTTGAGTGGAAGTTTGGAAGTTTGACAGATGTATCGATTAAACCGTTACCTAGATTCAAAAAAGCGATGAGACTTATGCATTTTCAGTTTAAGCAGTTAGATTTCTCGTCTAATACAAAAACATATGTGTGTTTTCGGAAGAGGTGACGTCTTAAAAATCCTTTTTTATTGTTGTTCAGTTTTTATATTCTTTGTTAAAAAATACGAAAATAGAAGAAAAGAAAGCGGTGGTGGGGGGTAATGAAATAAATAAATATTATATAAAGAAAAAAGGAATATATTTTCCTTTATTTCTCTTTTCTTCTCCTCTTCTCTCCTTCTTTAACATTCCATTTTCTTATTTTTCTTGCTCACCAATAAATGTTTTTAGTTATTTTAAAACATATTTATGTACAGGGCATCTCAAAATAGATGGAACCCCTTGACATGATAATGATTTATTACTGAGACAAGTGGAAAGGCACTCATTTGGAACACGTCCAATACAAAATACATCCTTTGTGCTAGAGACACTAAATAAATTTTTTTTAATTGTTATTATATCAGCTTCCAGGACATGCAGTCTCTTTTTGAGTTTCTTGTCTCAGTAATGAATCATTATCATATTAATGGATTATATCTATTTTGAGACAGTTTTGAATGATTTTGTCTTTAAATAACAAACAACGCAAAATATTCGCACCTCTCTTGTCCAAGGCATTGTGATCGAGGATTAATAGTTGTTATGGTATACTATTTTCAAATCTGAAACAAAACAAAAAAGAACACAACATTATTATTAGTAGAGTTATCATCAGTCACCCGGGTCTCACGTATATTGAGACAGCCTCTGTTGTATAGCCATGACCAACTATACAAACACATATGAATGCGAAATCATAACGACGACACAATAATAACGAGTGACACAGTTCTTTAGAAAAATATACCTCTCACTTTATTGAAAGGGTTGTGTGTGAGAGGGAGTTGGAGACCGAACAGAACTGCAACATATTGACCCCCACTCTATTAGCCATAACCACGTTTCTTTCCTGTTCTCCTGGGCTGCTCAACCGGGGACCTGGGGGTCCAGCCTCTCTGGGTGCTGGTTTTCTCTACTGCATCTTATCTCCAACTCGTCTGATACCCAACTGATTAATCGGGAGCCTGAGGGCTCCCTCTGCTGGGTGCTGGCTTTCTCTACAGCATCTTGTCTCCAACTGATTGAATTTCCTGTGCAGTGAGTAATATAATAGTTCAACTCCCACCGTCTTCTTGTGGGCGTCACAAATTGCACTCATTCAACCCATCCACGGTCAAGGATATACAATGCTATTCCTCGACCGGATGCACCTGTTATTTACACAGGTGTATTTCCTATTTTGACAGCCCGACCAGGTCGTAGGTCAATATACAACACCTATTTATGTGTGCATACATATGTGTGTGTGCCTAAAACGTTGGTCAGTTTCCCTCTATCTGTCCCTTTCTTTTTCTCTCTAAAAATGTAGTAGGGTTGCTGACCGAATCTGAAGGAGACCCGAAGGCGTTCCCCAATGGCCCTGGAGACCGGTGTTCAATTTAAGGTCGAGTAATACCAAAGACTCAGAAAATAGTACTTGATTCCTCCTTGCTTAACACTCAGCATTTTAAGGTACGTATTAAGGGTAAAGCGCCCTCCATTACACATCGGTGTAGTAGCTGTTGAAAAGGGAGCCTTCGGATCGCCCTCGACTACGTTTGCTAACTTTATTTTGTTCAAAAGTGTAGGGGAGGGTGCTGCACCTTTTCCTGGAGTACTCCAATTACTCTTGATTCATATCTTATAATGCAATGAGACATCAAGTACCATTTTTGAGTCTTTGGTATGACTCGAACTGGGATTGAACACTGTTTTCCCGGGTCATCGTTAAACCATTATGCCAATGGGCCGAAAAAAAAAAAATATATATATAGGAGCACTCTGGGATCCGATTAGGTATAAAAAATGTAAACAAACGAACGCTGCTGCTGCTGCTTCTGCTTCAGCTACTTAATAACTTATAATTCCCGAGCGGTCTGATACTAAGTCTAACGTAAGGTTGGGCGTGTTTCGATCCCAGCTTCATGCCTTCTACGTGTCTAGCCACTCTGAAGAGTTGTGATACAACGAAACAGTCTGTCTGCGGATGACAATATATATATATATATATATATATTACCACTCCTGTTTTTTAAAGGGTCATTTTGGCCTTATGAAGGTTGATATGTCATGAAATAAAGAAACTAACCATGAATATAAATGTACAAATCCTTAAGAGAGACCAACAGAACTTCCTTTAACGTCAACGTTTTATGTCTTACAATGATACATTATTCGCTGGCGTATAATCTGTGCAATAATACTTTTTTTATCGAATATTTCATGGACAAATATATCAACAAACTGTAAGAAAGAAAGAGAAAAATGGAAACGAGTCCATAAAAACTGACTGACAGCGGAAAAAAAATAACATACAACAAAAATAAACATAAATTAATAAAAATAAATCAACTCAAACATGAAGATTAATCTTTAATGTCGATTGAAAGAAAAAACAAAATATGGAAGAGTTTCTAAAACAAAATGGCTGAATGAGGTCATTACAAGATGAATGTATGATGAATAAAATTGGGTGGGGAAGTAGAGAGACTGGATAATTGGAAGGAAATAGAAAGAAGGAGAATAAAAAAAAGAGTAAAAAAAAAGAATGAAGAAAAACACAAAAATAGAAGAAAAAAGAAAGGCAGATTGAGAGAAAGAGAGAGAGAAAAAGAGATAGATAGATAGAGAGAGAGAGAGGGATGTTGAATTAATAGAAATAAAACGTACAAATTAAAGAGGAGTAAGAGTCTGCAAATAAAAAGAATGAGTCTTTTGATGACCTATTGGATCGGATCAGATCAAATGTTTCCGCCACTCATCTATAAAAATTTTCCGAGTGGATTTACCGCTTCTTATTAAATGTAATCGGGGCGAATGGCATATGACCTACAACACAAAATAAGATAAAACAAAAAAACAAAATAAAATACAATAAAAGTAATACGTATGACTTAAAGCAAAACATTTAATTTACGCACAAATCTCATGACGAATTGAATTTAGAAAATAGCCTTTAGGATTTTTCATGTAATTATTCGAAAGTCTTGGATAAAAAAACTAGTTTTTCTATAATCTGGAATAATGCCTGAAGAATAAAAAAATATTAATAAGGCCAACTTCATTGTAGATAATCATTCTGTATAAATTTCATCCATTGAGTTCTTTTTCGTGGGACAGTAATTTAGGCCCTTGAAAGTGAATTTAATCTTCATCAAATACTCAAGGAAAAAGGCTGACGATATCCTGCAAAAACTAACCCAGACTACACAGATGATCTTGCGCTTTTTGCAAATCCACTTGCTTATGTCAAATTTCTGCTTCATAGTCTGTAGCAAGCAGCAGCAGTCTCTACAAGAACTCATATAAAACAGAAGTCATATCTTTTTAAACAAAACAGTACAATCTCCCCATTAAATGTCAAACCTCTGTATTAATTAGACTAGTTCATATACCTTGATAGTGTTGTATTTTGACCTTCGACCCGGCCAAACTTGCCATTCCAAAGTGATGCACCGGAAGGAAGTGACACATTCCGATGGCACTTATGAGAAGAAATCGCGTAGGTGGACTTGGCTAACAAAATGAGACAAGGTAAAAATCCCATGATACACTCATAGACTAATGCACCGAAGGAGAGCGACCTCTGAAATGCATGACAGTTATTTCCGCTTGATGACGATTAAACATGCCATTCCAAAGATTAAGTGGGCGATTGAGTGAGCGATTGAACTATTATATAATTCGGTGAAAACAGGAAGTCAGACAGTTGGGGTCCAGAGAAGTTTCTGATAAGATGTGGTAGAGAAAGCTCGGCGGAGGGGGACCTTGAGGCCCCTGATGAGTTGGGTATCAGAGACGTCGGAGACAAGATGTGGTAGGGAAAGCCACACCCAGCCGAAGGGGCCCTCGGGACCCCCGATGGTGTTTGGACACCCGTTGGTGACAAGATGCGGTGGAGAAAGCCCGCACCCGGCGGAATGGGCCTCTGGGCCGCCCTTGAGAACAAGAAAGAACACAACGCTGACGGCCATAAGAGAGGAGGGTCAAAATGTTGCAGTTATGTTTGGTCTCCAACTCCCTCTTACCATAAAACCCTGAGTAACCCTTTTCGAACCCTTACAATAAAGTGAGAGGTACATATTTTTCTAAAGAAGTCTTCGCTCGTCCTTTATCACTGTGTCGTTGTGATTCTTTCTGCATGAACAAGTATATGTGTATATAAGCATATTTATTATATGATTATACAACAATAGCAGTATCTCATCTATTAGGCGTTATCATCATACTCACAGATAAAGCATAGATTGCTATTGACAAATTAACGAACTTATGGAAATCCGATTTTTGATAGAATAAAACGGAATTCTTCCTGTTGTATAGCCGTGATACAACTATACGTATACATATACATGCGGAAACATAATCAACAATAATAACGAACGAACACACTTCTTTAGAAAAATATACCTCTCACACGTTATTATCGAAAGGGTTGCGAAAGGGTTGTGTGTGAGAGGTGAGTTGGAGACGGAACAGACTGCAACATATTGACCCCAAGTTCCTCTGACTCTAGCAGCACTTCTTTCTCATTCTGCTGGGCTGCTCAACCGGGGGTCACTGAAGGCCGCAAGCCCTCTGTCTGGAGCTGGTTCTCACTGCCTTGAACTACAACTCCAACTGCAACTAACTCCAACTAACTCAAGCCGTCTGTGGCACCCGGTTATATAATTGTTTGAAGTCCACCTGCACCGAATTCAACCCGTCTACAAGTCAAGGTGATATCTTCGACCGGATGCACCTGTTTCTTGATTGACGGCTCGGTCGAAGGTCAATATGTTACATTTCAAGCTGTTAACGTACCAGTACAACTGTATGGTTGCACCACTTTGACTCAAAAATATCTTGGAGAATGTATGCAACCATATTCATGTAAAATGAAAAGTATTATCAAGCTGTGCGAATAATACAGATTCCTTAGAATCTCTCTTTTCGTCTGTCCCTGAGAGTCATTACCACTTGCAAGTCGTCTAGACAGCATCCAGTGTCCACACAAAGCTGATGAATTACAAAGTACTCTAGATGGTATCCAGTATCTTCACAGAATTGATGAATGTAAGTTTTTGCTGATAGGCCAATACTGGTGCGTCTATATGTGGGAACCCACAAGAGAACCTCGCTCGTGAGTTCATTCTTATGTTTCCAGCATATCTCGGTCTTCTTACTTTGTTTCTGAAATGGGAGTTTAGTAGCAGAACAACTGCTGTTTTGTTGGCTGTTGCTTTCAGGATTTGTTAAAAACAGTCGGCGCATTCTCGTCAAGTTCCTATCTGGCTTTTTTTCTCCTAGCATTTCGTAAGAGTCCAAGTAGTGCAATCATAAATTTGTACTAACATGGCTACAGCCAGGGAGAATTTCCGTTTTAATTTATCTGATGTTGAACTTGGTACAATCATCTCTGTAATGAACTTAAACGAATGTAAGACTTGTGATTGTGGCCTGAGTAACGTATTGTTTCACAGCCACAGGCTGATGAACCAACCAGATAATAAGGGCGACACCTGGCCTATGTCTGTCACTTTATTTCCATTTTCGACTCCATATAAATTCGATTATTCTGATGCAGAAGGGGTGTCGAAAATATAGTTGATGGTCGAGTAGCAAATGCAGGAAGCCAACTACTGAGGGTCAAACAGGGAATGAGCTACACATAGTCAATTTGATTGATACTAGCTTATATCTAAATGAAATCGAAGTGTAATCAAAAGTTATTGTCTTTCTTTCTTATAACGTCATTAAGTACCTTGGCAACCTTAGTCGAGGGTGACCAGAAGGCTCCTTTTTCAATAGCTACTTCACTGAGGTGTAGGGGAGGGCGCTACTCCTTTCCCAGGATTGCCTCACCTTACTCTTGATACGTATTTTATATTGCTGAGTGTTAAGCAAGGAGGTATCAAGTACCATTTTTAAAGTCTTTGGTATAGCGCGACCTAGGATTGAACCCAGGTCTCCCGGACCATTGACGAATACTTTAGCCACTGGGACTATGGCAATATAACCAAAAGGCAATTAAATTGACGTTTACAATTCCTGCATGACTGAATGTGCTTGCGTACAGATAGTGTAGGAAGGGGTATTTAATAAGATTAATTTTGCTTGAAGCAAGGTTACAATTATGAGGTACTCAGTGAGGATCGAACTCACTACAATGATTGCAAGAAGTTGAGTAAGTGAGCTACAAAAAAATTCAGCAACAGATGAAAGTAAACTGGATTTCTTCCTAGCTGTGTCAGTATTACTATATAGTTGCACCATTCAGACTCAAATGAAAAGCTTGGAGAAAAAGCTAGATAGGAACTACACAAGAATGCTGCGTGCAGTTTTGAACAAATCCTACAAAACAGCAGCTGTACGGCTGCTTACATCCCATCTCACAAACCATCCATGTAAGACGACCATGACATTGTGGACACTCCTGGGGACAAACCGGATGTACATGGACACACCAGTATTGGCCTATCAGCAACAACTTATATTCATCAATTATATGAAGATACTGGATACCATCTAGAGTACTTATTAAGAGCGGTAGACGATAAGGGTAGAGAGAGAGACTTAAAGGAATCTGTGCTGTTGGTATGCATTGAGGATGATAGTGATTGCACATTATTTTCTTTTGACCATTAATAGTGAGTTCAATTCTTAATGGAAGCCCTGTGTCAAATTTAGATAAGCTTAATATATGACTACATTTGTTCAGCAGGTAGGAGCCAAAAATGTCATATCAATGATTAAACAATCGATCAAACAATAGCACCTTGCATTCATAGTCAAATATAAGCTGGAGGAATCTTCATGATGTTGTGGCAAACTTGCTGAGCTACGACATCATGGTAAGTGTGTTCGAACTCGAGTCGTGTTATTGCGTTCGCTTTCAGGAAAGGTGCAAACTGCCTTATCCCTCCCAGCTGAGTTAGATGTTATTTTTACATTGTGTCAGGGAGTGGATAGTGCTGCTTGCTTTAAATAAACCGACTAAATCACTGGTCGGCCCCCACTCACAGATGATATGAATATGATAGGAATTCCGGACAACGTAGCGACCATCTTTAGAAATCCATGCTTGACGGTCTGAAAAATTAAACAATAAATCACGAATGCCATTGAATATTCGACGGTCAGAGAGAGTGGATTCGACCATCAGACAGACATAGTGTGTTTTTGAGCGAAAGAGTTTATCCGACCATCAACTCAGTCAAAAACGTTCTGATTTCCTAAATCGCAGAAATCAGAATTTTCTACAAAGAACGATAAATATTTTTGAGTCTATTAATGACATCTGATTTACAAAAACAAAAGCGTACACTTTGATAGAGCATTATATTTTTCTTGTTGATTTCTGTGAAATCCTACAAATCCAGTGAAGAGATTTGGCTTTTGACATTATATCCTTGGAAACCCTGAAAATCCTGAGAATTCAGTAATCAGCATTAAAGGTCAAAGTTCAAATTGGGAGCTGTGACGTTGCACTTCGTTAAATAGACGAAAACATTTTTTTTTTTAGTGAAACCCTATTTACTGATATTTTTCATTAGCAAGCGATAACGGAATGACTTGTAGTCATGAGTAAATTGCTTGGTAAGTCACTTCCCCCATCTAGAAAAATGGTGGGTTACTTTTTACGTGGAAGTTAAGGGGTGACTCAGTTGCTGAATTCTGTTCTAATTGCGTATGCAGCAATTTGAGGGGGGCATTTTTTTCGTACTTTTTTGTTTTTAATTTTCAACTTTGTGCGCTGTAGGTTACAATTTGATAAGGAAAATTACAATGGATTGATAGAAATATGTATCTGGAACATTTTGATGCAGGTTGTTGATTTATAAACAGCAATCTAAGTTATTATTCCAATTTTCATGCAAACTCATTGATAGCTAATGAGGAGTTGTTGAATGAGATTAACGAGGAAATATTATTTGAATTATTTACAATATGATATACGATTTGTTTAGTTCGTTGTTAGTCAACAGTCTCTTGAATTGATTGTAGCAAGTGAATTATAGAATTCGCATTTTATTCAAATGCAGAATTGTCATGAGAAGGAACGAAGACGAGGGCTGACATTACGACGTGTGGAGAATGAATCTCTCCTCTGGCAATGGTGTTAAAACCTTATAAAGAATTTGGGTGGATCAGATTTTAGATTGTTGAAAATAAGTGGGAAATGTTCTGATTAGTAGCTGAATAGTATTTTTCTTGATATTTTAAATTTGAAAAAAAAAAAAAAAAAAAAGAAACACAGAGAACATATTTCGAACACTTTTATCTAAGCTTTTGAGGTGTGCACGTTAAGCTCTAATAATATTGTTTGTGTAATGTTAATGCTGAAGATATGGTTAGCTTTTAAATTTTTTTTTAAAAGATGGGAAACAATTTGTTATAAAGTGTCCGCAACAAACCCACCCAACCCCACCCCACCACCAATTAATCTGGTACACGGCTGTGTGACAAGCAATAAAGGTTTGATCACGAGAACTCTTGAGGTAGGTGCAAGAAATGGTCGCAGGAGATTCGGAGATATCTGAAAAGAGTCAATTGGTTAGTGAGCAACTGTCAGAACCACAAAGAAGGATTTAAATTTCTGGTTGAGGAATTCCTTCATCCATTAAAGATTACCACTTTCTTTTCTTTTTTTTTTTTTTTAGACTGTTCCAGAAAAAAGTTGTAGTGTTGATAAGAACGTTAGAGATTTTTTCTGTGACTACGTGACTGATGTTGTCTTTTTTCCTCCTGCGAACTGTTCATCATGTCCACCTCTCATATTTATGTCCGACAAATTTCTTCGAGACCCTACAATACCACCACAAATTTACGAAACACTCTGTCTGAAATTACTAAGAAAACAACATAAACTTCAATAATTCAAATTTGGTTTGAAAAAATTGTCAAATTTTAAACAATCAATGAAGATATTTAAAAAAGCCTGGGTCAAAAGTTTTGGTAGTATCAATATATTTCATTAAAATTACTAAAGTGATTTGATGCAACTTGTCTAAATTTCTCTGATGAAGCTGGATAATTGTTTTAAGTTAGAATATCTGAACTATTGACTTCATATCTATTGTTATAATCACCACGTTTCGGCTGATATGTCCTTCGTCCTTCTTACGGTTTTTCATGTTGAACTTGGGAATCCCTACAGAATCTCGAACTGAAACCGTTATTTGAACCGTAGGAGTAGACTTCTCCAGTTCACTTAACCATGATTTGGCATGAGTTTAGTTATAGGAGGTATTCTTCTGTTATTCCTACGTGTTGTTGGGATTGAATCTGCAACCTCCAGATGATATCAATCAGAAGCATTTGCCAACCAAATGCCTTATCCACTGCGCCATCTGTCCTTGCCGGATATATGCTGTTTAAAGTTATTAGGCAAATCTAAATAATCCCATTTTTCTTCATGAAATTAAGTAATGAAATTAGTCTTGACATGAGGAAATGAAATTATTAAAAATTGATCAACACAAATAATAGAATAAATAAAAAAGATATAAACTTTGTCTCTGAATCCTTTACGTTTTAATATAATGACGCTTCTACTCAATAATAGTCTGCACTCTATTATCCATTGATTTTGTAATTTCATTTTTACTTGAGCAGGTTTAGTTTCCGACATAGTAGTTTTAATTACTTTTCATTGGTTTGCTTTGCAGTTCTATTGTTTACCACCTTCATATAATTTCATCTTTATCATTGACCATAGATTTTTGATTAGATTCTGATCAGGATTTGCCGATGGCCATTCCATTATCGTCTCTTTTGTAAATCTTTTATGCGCAAAGAATTCACGGGTAATCTTCGATCCATGAGAATGAGCAGTATCGTGCATAAATACACACTTCCCTTTGAAATTGCGTGACTGGGTCAACTCTCATGCAAAGAAAATATTCTCCATAAAACAGCAATAGTTAGCACAATTCAGTTGAACTCCTTCATCGATATTAAATAGTCCAATAATGGTTTGTTTGACAATTCCAACTTATAGAATCACACTACCGCCCCTTTTTATCCACAGAAAAGTCTGAACTGGATAAAATTAATCCTTTGGTCCATCAATCAGGCCCATTAATTATAAATCGAGATTGGTCCGAGAAAATTACTTTAGAAAAAGCAATTTTCATGTATTCTTTGTTCAAAGTTGATGCTTTAAAATATTTGTTTTTGTGAGAGGATGTTGTAAAGAAGATTACTTTTATAAATTAAAAATTAACTAATCATTTTTCACCTTTTTTCCTTCTTGACACTCTTTTCAAAGATCTGAACGCTGGCCCAAACTGGTTGTTTCCTAATAACACGGTTTAGTGTACGTTAATCTTGTGAAAACAAGTTTTTAAAGCCTTTAACTTTGCTTTGAATTTTCAACTTAGAAATATCTTTAACTCCCTTCTTTATCATTTAATGATCTTTACAAAGCTCCTTTGATATCTCCAAAGTGGATATTCCTTCACTCGGCTTTTTCAGCAGCAGTTAGATTTATCTCTTATCCGTGTTTCAATATATATCATGGATAAAAAGAAAAATAATTTTTATTAGATTTCAAGCTAATATTTGTTTAAAGTGCATACTAACATCAGTCAGTTTTATTTCGTATGGTTTCTTTGTTTAATAGCATATCAACCTTCGTAGGTTAAATTCCAAGGCTATTCTCCCAGAAGAACAGTACTATTCAACCCATAGCTGGGAGGATAAGGGGGTTCATACCGTTTTCCAAGAATATTTGTCCGAAAGTGAACGTAATAGCGCGACTGGAGTTCGAACTCGCTTACTATGATTCCGCAGTGTGACACTATGAAGGGGGTGTACCAAGCAGAAGATCCCTTTGTCTGTTATGGTGCAAAACCAGACAAAGGGTCTGGACTCGAGATTTCGGACGCGACCGGAAGTAGGCAAGGGAACGCGAGTCAGGAGTTGGAAGAAGGAACTCAGAGAAAGCAGTTGGCGATGGGAGACACAGAGTGGCAGTTGGGAGTCGACAACGGACAACAGAAGAGACCAGTCGGCATGAGATAGAGTCCAGCAGCAGTGAGGAAAGACCAGTGAAGATGAGTCAGCACTCCTCGTGGTTTGTAGAAATTTCGCTAGAAATACACGCTAGCATTAGTCTACAGGGAATGCAGTGTCACAACTTAACCTTCTTGCACTTGAGTTGACCCAAGCCTTATTGTTCGTTTGTTCTTTGTTATTTTTTCCCACTTCCTTGATTGTATTTCTTGTAGCCATAAAGAAATGTGTGATACCCCTGTCAGAACCGCTAGATGATCACCGGCCAAGAAGGGAAATGGTTAAGAAGTTGATGTAACGAGGGGGGGCGAAGTGGGTACTGTCACAGCAGTCTATCGCTTTAATCATTACGCCACTAGGTCACCCCCAGTTAAACTTTGTAAATTCCAAATATCTCTGAAACTTTTCATTAAAAATGACAGAAAATTTAATCAAACACTTCACTAAGTTTAGAAAGAAAGGACTCTAAATTTGATAAATATTGGTTGAGAACTTTTTGAGCTAATGAGGTTTATTTAATTTGTATTACAACTTTAAATAGGTTGTATTTTTTTATTACAGAAACAATTATAAGGTGAATACATTTTGAAAGCAACTTTCATATTTTGACAATCCTGTGTACTCCCTCCGCCCCGCTGCAAAAAACAAAAAACAAAACAAAACAGCCAATAAATAAAAAGTCTAACTCTCTTTATTTCTGTATCAATATAATAAGAAGATAAGATTTTATTAAGCGTAAAAAATTTAAACAATTATGAGTAAGGAAAATTACATTTAGTCTTGGCTAGTTTTATCAAATATCTGGAATAGAAGTATTTAACTTATGTTTATCAATAGGTTTTCAATCATCATCATCATCATCATGTTGCGCCGCCAGCAGGGATCTCCCTGGCCCTCTCCCGCCACCCGTCTCTATCGTCCTTCGATCCAGGTAGGTCTTCAGGGCTAGATCCTGTATCGGCACAAAGCTGTTGTATATAGGTTCGAGCTGGTCGTCCTGCCTTTGCTCATCTATGTGAAGGGGTCCACAGGAGTCTATCACTTATGAGTTCGTCCTTACTACTCCAGCAGTATCCTACATGCCTGGTTCGTCTAACTTTGATAGTTTTCGTGATGGGTGGAAAGTGGCCGAACAGCTGCTGTTTTGTGGGGTGTTGCCTCCAGGACTTGTTTAATATTGCTCGCAGCATTCTTGTGGAATTGCCGTCAAGCTTTTCATTTTGAATAAAGGTACTTATCATTAGACTAATGCTTTGAATGATCGTATTTATTTCAATAATTTTTTTGAATAAAGTTACTTCTCTTTTCATCTATATTATGAATAAAGATTATTATGTTTTTTTGTTATATTTAGAATGAAGGTATTTATGTTTATATATATGTTTTGATTGGTTTATTGTTATATCGACCTGTGTGGGTTGTTTAATGTAAAAAAAAAAAAAACAACAATCATTGAATAAGAACAACAGCGTTGTATATTGGTTAGTAAGAAACGGAAGCACCGTTTCGGTGATCTTTGAGTTGTGGATATAAAAGGCAGAAGTGATTACTTCTCAGTTGTACATTCACTTTCTGGACTATTTGCGTTTAGTGCGTTAACCGGACTACAACAAACAATGATACTATTTAACCTGTAGTTACAGAAATGATGGGATTCATGTCTTTATTCAAGTTTACTTATTCGAAAGTGAACGAAGTAGCACAACTGGAATGCATACTCGCTTACTTTGAGGTCGGAATCCAGCACTTTAGCAATTGCGCAAGAGGGACTTATATTTAAATCAACTTATGTTAGTATTTATGTTTTGAAGAAAGGTATTTATGTTTTATAAACATATTTGTAAACAAGATCTATTAATCTCGTGAGATCATGTATCTTTACTGGGGAATTTTTGAGATGATTAAATCTCCAACCCTGAACAAAGGTCTAAGCAAGGTTATATGAAAGGCTGGCAATGCAGCTAGTCTGATCTCTTCTCGGTACTAAATGTAGTTTAACATAAGGGAAGTTGTTCATAAAGCTTCTTACCAGTGTCATCGCAGAATTTGTTAGAATGAGGCGGAAGACAACGTCCAATAGTCTTTGAGACTCCAGCACCGGAAGTGTCCTCTGATTTTACTCTCGAACACTTTCTCATTAGTTGGTATACCGTAAAGTAACACAAATTTCAACTTAGAATTTTCCCTTTCCAAAACTGACTCAATTCCCAGACGGACGAATTCCATCTACCGGAAATAACTTTAAATAGCCTTATAAAACTATAATTTGTATCAGCCTCATCATATTCTTTAAAACGATAGACGAAGCAGCCGTTGGTTTTTGGCAATATTGCCAGGCTTAGACAAGAGTCAGTCAAAATAGGCAAACGTATGTAAATGTAATTGTAAAGGTCATGTATAACGTAAACTTTGGCGAGCTTTTCTTGAAGAATGTTATTTACTCAGAAGTATTTTGCTTTTGTAACTTTTTTTTAACTACACGAAAAATACAAAAATATTATATTATGCATTACAAACTTGTTATTGATTCTTTCAGAACACTAAATATTTTTCTTGGTTTCTTTGTTTAATGGCATATCAACCTTCGCAAGTTATTCAATTCCAAAGCATTCGTGTAGAAGAACACTAGTGGTACTATTCAGTACTTAGCTGGGGGGGGATAAGGGAACTAATACATTTTCTGAGGGTATTAGTCTGAAAGTTAATGGAATTGTATGACTGAAGATCGAACTCGCTCACTAAGATGTTTCGGTCTAGCACGTTAGCCACTCTACTAGGGAGATTATATCCTTAATAAGTTTTCAATCATATACTATTTTGCAATTTGAGTCATAGCAATTGTAAATCAATTCTAATCTTTCTTATATCTAATCTTTAAAATATCAATGTCTCTTTCTGCAGCACTCTGACGCTATAAACTCTTCTGATACTTGGCACGCATAGTAAGGTCCAATAATACATGTTCATATTAAGTGAGGGTAGTTAGCATATATAGGCATAGCATACAGTCTGTTTAACAGTTTTTGAAACAAAACAGCAACCTCTTAGATCTTCTCAGTTGAATTTTTTTCTCTTTCTCTTTTCCGTTTATTGCTGGGTAAAAAAGTTAATATTTTGATATATTTAACTAAATATAGCCCGATACTATTGACAATGGAACAGAAGATCTTTTGTTTGAAGACATATAACGGAACTAAGTCTTTCAAAATTTTTCTGGGGGTTTCTCAAGGACAATATCTAGCTGGGCAATTCTCGTTCCATTGCTGCATTGATGGCAGTCATCACTGAAAAGATTCAAGTGAACACCTTGGTGGACAATGCATGCATTATCAACAATTTTGAAAACCGCATTCAACAATGTCTTCAACTAAACTGTGTATATCTGGAAAATATACTTCAAGGTTCCTCTTGGTTCCTGTTTGAGACGAAATGGTTTCAGATCTTAAAATATTTTTTCTTTTACCGTTTAATAAATCTAATTTTCATTACTCTATCATTTTGTCTATGTGCCTGATCATTTTGTATGAAAATTATGAAACACAATCTATTTGGAGGTGTGTGTATCTGTACTAGTGAGTGTGAGCATAGGTAGGGTACATGTGTGTATGCACAAAAATGTATGTATGCACTTGTATGAATGTATGCACGAGAATGTATGTATGCATTTAAATGTATGTGCAGGACAATGACAAAAAAAATTGATAGCAAAACAACTTAAGGTCTGTAGATTTTAATAAGTGATAAAATAGAAAAAAGAATGGTCTATTGATGTGGATGAGAGAGTTGGTTTTTAATATACATCATAAATAGTGGTCAGTAGTCAAGTGCATCATTTTTTAAGTCTTAGTTTTTGCGAGAACAACGCGAGAGGTGTAGGGGTTTCTTTCTCCGGAAGTAAATCAACTGATTTCCATACTAAAAAAAAAAAAAAATACTAAACTTTGGCCCCTTGAAACTTTAACATTTGAATCTGCACTTGGGAATTTATTCGTCAGTCAGTGCCTTTATTCAGAACGTGACATTTCATAGAGATTGCAGACGATAATTATAGATTTGCTTCCAAAAATTAAGATTATCAAAATCCAACATGATTTAAGAAATCTTTTTCCTCTTAGTTCATTAAAAATACATTTTTTAACCGATTAGTGTTGGATATCAACCGCATACGTTGGATGATGGCATAACAAGATACGTACCTGTTTCCTAGAGTACACAGAATGCAGGTATTTCCTCAGAGGAAGTGCCGATCAAAAGTTGCTTCCGAGACATGATAGATAAGAATGGTGTCCACGTGCAACGCATAGGTAGGACGTGTGACGATGAAGATTGCGTAGATATCCGGAAGATTATATAAACCAAGGAAGATTTAGACCCGGGGTAGAACGAAGATGGCCAGCGTCAAAGCTAATAGATTCTACATCGCTCTTGGCACTGGTTTTGTGCTAGAGTGCCCAGAGTTGAGAGGCAGGGACAACTTTGAGCTGTGCGAGACTCGCGAAAGTAAAGAACCGATGAGAAAGTAAGATGATTCGATGCATTGAGATGATGCCAGACTCACGAAAGTCGAGAAGCGAGGAGAAACTTAGATAAATTAATGTCTTGAGGAGGCTCTGTATCAGTCTCGTGAAAGCAGAACGAAGAATAAGTGGATTGCTGAAGATTCGTATCTCGCCCCCGTGTCTGTCCAAATTCAGCCATCTTCGAATCTTTCTCATTCTACTCGTACAACATTTCGGCTAATAAAAGGAAAAGAAAAGAAACAGGTTATATTTTCGTATTTCCGCGTTGTCTTCAATCATTGATATGCAATATTAGAATCATAGATAAATTAATTAATATTTGATGTAATTTAGAGCCTATCTAAATAATGAATAAAGCAATAAAATAGAGTAGTTCTAATACGCAATAGAGAATAATTTCTCTATCACTGCTCAATTTTCGTTATTATTTCTTTTGAATAAATTTCAGTAACGTTCCAACATTCAATTCCTTCAGAATGAGTTTAATTCTAACGTCACTTAACTATTTCTACAACAAAAGAAAAAAAAGACTTTTTTCTTTATTTTTCGATAGAGCTCTTGGTACAGATATAAAATTCCTTAACAATGATTATTAAGCTTACCAATACGCATCCATATAAGTGCATAGATATAGTTTGCCGCTAAAAGTGACAGACTCTCACAAAGATATTTTCACTCACAAAACATATAATCTAGTTTTAAAAGAATGCAAACTGCTATGAACTATATTCTTGTTAATAACATATTGCGGAATTTTAACGCTTTTTAACAAGAAACGAAACGGTAACTTTTGTTGTTTTTTCACAAACATTTCATTCAAATTTAAGACAGGAAATTTATTAAATTTGTATCATTGTATTTTATCTAATCATTCATACTCTTTTCTTTTACTGGCTTTATCGAAGCAAAGAAGAGAGAGAGAGAGAGAGAGAGAGAGAGAGAGAGAGAGAGAGAGTGTGTGTGTGCGTGCAGTCAAAGGGGTAATATAACACCCTACAAAAAAGGGGGTTATGAATATGACTAGTGGTGAGTTCTGGAGCTCTGAGAAGTTTTTAGTACCGTCTAATTTCTATTACTCCCAGGTTCACTCTGACGTGGAATGGTACATCCTGTTTGGGTCGCATCTATTGATCAAATAAATCTGTAAGCGAGTTGTTTGTATTTGATAGGAATAGTTATAACAGCGCGCGCAACAAAACAAAAAACAAAAAAAGAAAATAGAATGGAAATATACACGTACAACGCACACAATTCTTTAACTTCAAGGCAGAAAATAAGTCAGGTGAGTAGACCTGCCGTTAAAAATAATTTAATCAATCTATCAATCAAAATATTTCCGTGATTGTTGCTGTTCCACTGGATCCTAAATGGTAATGTAAAAAAGAAAAAAAGAGAAACAAAAAACTGCACTGTTTTAATTTATTTCCTGGGTAGATCCTATTTACATCCGATCCTATACCCGTTTGTTTAAGGTCAAACTTCATCAGTGAAATTATCACAAAGAAACAAGTTTCATATATTTGAGTGTGTTTACCTACCTAGGAAGCAGTGTCTCATCAACCGAAAAAGACATCGACACGCGACTAGCAAAAGCATGGACAGCTATTAATAGGTTATCGGTCATATTGAAATCAGACCTGACTGATAAAATAAAACTTCCAGGCAGCGGTCGTGTCGATACTGCTATATGGATGCACAACATGTACGCTGACTAAACGGATGGAGAAAAAGCTTGACTGCAACTACACAAGAATGCTGGAAGCAATTTTGAACAAGTCCTGGAGGCTACACCCCACAAAGCAACAGCTGTACGGCCACCTACCTCCCATCACGAAAACTCTCAAAGTTAGACGAACCATACATGCAGGACACTGCTGTAGAAGCGGGGACGAGATCATAAGTGATGTACTCCCACAGACCCCCTCACATGGCCAAGCAAGGACAGGGAGACCGGCTCGAACCTACATACAGCAGCTCAGTGAGGATACGGGATATAGCCCAGAGGACCTGCCAGTAGCGATGAACAATAGGGAGGAGTGACGAGAGAGGCTCAGGGATATCCGTGCTGGCGGCACGACACGATGATGATGATGATGATACATTTATATATATATATATATATATATTATTTAATTTATTAAGCACACGACAAATGTTCAAAGCAGGTGGATGACGTCTATATAATATAAAAGCATCAGTGATCATTGAGAATTTCTACTTGTCGTAGAAGAAAGCGATGCGTAAACAAAGTAGAAATATCTGTGATTCTTTTCTCCGAAAATGAAAGAACAAAAACGGAGGCAAGAATTCTTTCTGTATTGCATTTTCGAAATTCAACTTCTTCTGCTGGAATGAATGGCGGGAAGATGGAATCGGTAAAATTTGGCACGCGCCCTGGGATACCAAAGACACTGCCAAAGAACGTAAACAAAAAGAAGAGCCAATCAGAAACGATTCAAGAATTAGTAAACACAGATGATTCATCAGGATTTGCAGACATCACCAACGGTTGAAGGAGAGGCCAGAGGTCATTAGGTTATATCTCACATTTTCGAGTTGATGTGTATCATAATCTATGAGAATAAAGGAAAGATCAATTTTTTAAAGAGTGACAAGCAAATATCATTTTCAATTCGATATTCATGCTTTTGCTTATACCCAGTCTCGGATATTGTCTCTATTTGAAGTCTAAGTTATTGGATAATGGCATATCAATCCTTGAGGGTTATCTAATGTCAAATCCCCTTTTTTTATATATATGATTTCATGGGGGAATATTTTGTAGGTCAATATTTGGTTGATTGGTGTTTTATGGCATATCAACCTGTATGGGTTATTTGATGCCAAATCCTGTTTTTGTATGATATGCAAGTGATTAGTTTGTTGATAACATTATTATGAATATGTGTTGTTAAAGTTCAGTTGTTTGCACAGAGTCAAATCGTTACAAGTATTCCTATCTAACATTGATATTTATTTAATATTAATAATTTGTTTGCACACAGTTATATAGTTTCAAATCTTGCTATTTAACATTAGTAATTCTATTTATTAAGTATTCTTCTCAAAAATAAATAATCTACACACCGCTGTGTGGCTTCATATAAGTAGTAATAACCATCCTCAGTAATTGAACTGTTCTATTTGACCTATAGATTGGTCCTTAACAAGTACTACCAATGCAGACCAGAGTGGACCTGAGAATAATGGTAATGGAGGAGAACTTCAGATTCCCTGAGCTCCAAGACTTGGGCCCCAACATCAGATGCAGTTTAGAGCCATACCCAGGACATTGGTTAGGATGGGGTCTTACTCCTTTGTAGACGTGCAATCGGCTTATACTACAGCACCCCAAGCCTGCAGGGTGAGGTAATTAAAAAAAGTGTGATTAATGGTTGATTTATGTTAACGGCATGTTAATCCCTCAAAGGTTATGTCATGCTTAGAGGTTTAGGAATAGCATCAATTGCACGTTTATATATATTTTTGTGTTATTTTTTAAAACATTTTTTTGTATTAAGTCCTATCGAATACGAGTCATTTTTAGCAGAACTATTTGACTCATAGATAGGATCCTTACCGGGACAGCCATTCCAGGTCAGAATGTGCCTCGGAGTAATGGCACTCACCAGATTTCTGGAACTAGAGCTGTTTATCGGATGAAGTTTAGAGTCATATACAAGTTTTTAATAAAGAAATATACTGATCAGATGAATTAATATATAATGTGTATTTGACTGATAGATTTTGTTGGCAATTCAACTCGTCTTGGGTTATTTTTTACCTAGAAGTTAGGGGAATGAGTTAATGGTACATTTATAACGTGCAATTGTTACTTTAAAGTTTTTGCACCCAGCTATATGTCAAGTATTCCTAATATAAGTGATTTGCACAGTTGTATGGTTTCAAGTATTCCTATTCAATACCAATCTTTTTTAAACAGATCTGTTGGTCCCTTGAATGGAACATTAAGTGATACAACCATTCCAAGTCGAAGTGTACTTGAGAGTAATGACAATGAAAAGTTACTCTACACTCATCATATTTCTAAAACTGGAGCCTCACCGTCAGATACAGTTTTTGTTATACACATGGAGCGAGGGAAATCATAGTTCTTTTCTGTGGATACAGTCAGTGTATTGGAAGCTTCGCTTACAGGTCCGTTATTTTCTAAATAAGGGACCTGCAAGCGGATAAATTTCTAAATAAGTATCTTATTTACAAAATAATGTAGATATTTACTTAAATCTGCTAGAATTTGTTATTTTTTTTTTTTTATTGAAGACATCTTTATTATTTGTGAAGTCAGTATGTATGTGGTGCTTTCAATAAGTTTCCAAACTTTTTTGTACAGGCATTTATAGCAATTGTAGTAGACACTTGAAAATTCAGAATGTTATTGCTATACGTCTCATGAGATGACTGACCAGTTTGTATGATTTCATGTTCAAATGAACAGATACAGCAGCAATTGGAATACACCCTACTAAAGACTGATTGTCACAGCTGGTGAATTTCAAAAATAAAATCTGGACCTGAGGACACTTTAGAAAAATGATATGCAATAAAATTATGTTTTAAACTTGGAAAAAATGCCAGAGAAACGTATGGAATGCTTCAGACTGCTTTTCGACTACCATCTTGCATGAATCGAGCATCAGGTTTTAAGTGGCATAGGAGAGTCAAGGAAGGCAGGGAGTCTGTGAGGGATGATGAGAAGTGTGGGAGGACCAAGGAAGTCAATATACCAGAGTTGATTGGCCAAAGGGTTAGGGTTAGGGTTAGTATGTTGATGTTTGAAGGGAGTTCAGGAGGAGATTCCGTCGGAAGAGACCAGCACTCTTCAAATCGGGTCAGTGGCATTTCCAGCTGGACAATACACCAATCCACAAGTCCATCCTTGTCACAGACTATTTGACCTAGATGGGCATCAAGACAGTTCCGCAGCCTCCCTACAGTCCAGACCTTGTTCCTTGTGACTTTTAGTGATTCCCTAAGCTCAGAGGCTGTCGTTATGAGACAATCGAGGAGATGAAAGAGGCTGTGACGAAGGTCATTGACACGCTCACACAAGAGGATTTCCTGGGGCGTTCCAAAAGTTGTTGGAACGGTACAACAAGTGCATTGCAACCGGAGGAGATTACTTCGAAGGGGACTAGAGTTTCATGTGCGTACTATCAATAAAAGTGCCCATATGAAAAAAGTCTGGAAACTTATTTAATGATCCTCGTATTTCTTTAGCTTCTTCGAGGATAAAATGTAACACATGGTCGGTTTAGTGCGGAGGATATTCAGCAGGGATCGAAACTTCAACAGGCTGGGGAAAACAATTGTTTAGTTCCGTGGGCATTCGCCTTCAGTCTGATTCACCGTCTTCAGGCATCGAAAGGTGGAGATAAAGAATTGTCACAAAAGAAACTTTAGCTTTGAATCTCTCACTCAATGTGGGGGTCGGTCTTTCATGGCCGTCATTTAAAAATTTTCATCTAACTTAAAGGATTAAGCAAGGTATAATATTTTGTAAATCCTAATTCTATACGCTACTCTTGTTTTACGAGAAAGAATATTCGTTTACTTACTATAGTAACTGAAGAGTGCCTCGACCCAGAGTGTTTTGAAAAAAGAAAAATGAGATGGGTAAAAAATTAAGAAAATCATACTTATTAATGAAGATTGTATAAATTCAGCGCAATGTAATAAAAATGCGGCAATAAGATGGAATAAAACTACAACAACTACTACTACTTATAACAATTGTAATAATAATAATAATAATAATAAGCGAAATCTCACACAATAAAATCTGGACATAGCTGAGGAAGGGAAGCCTTAAGAGAGAAACTGAATCTCTTCTGATAGCAGCTCAGAACAACACCATAAGGACTAACAATATCAAAGTAAAAATAGACAAGAAACAACAAAATAGCATATGTAGGTGATGTGGTGATAGAGATGAAACGATCAATAATAAGAAGCGAATATTGTAAATTAGAACTAAAAGAGTAAAAGACTAGACATGACTGGGTAAGGAAGGTGATCTACTGTGAATTGTGCCAGAATTTTGGATTCGTTCATACGAACTAGTAGTATATGTACAACCCCGGATCCGTCTTCGAAAATGAAACGTACAAACTTCTCTGGGGTTTTGAGATACAAACGGATCACCTAATATCGACCAGACGATTATACCTAGTGATTGTCAACAAAAAATGAGAGAACCTATTAAATAGCGGACTTTGCCATTCCGGCTGACCACTGGGTAAAATAGAAAGAAAGCGAAAAGTACTAAGACTTTGCTTGAGAATTGAAAATAAAAACAATGGAACAAGAAAGAGATGGTGATACCAATTGAAACTGGTGCGCTTGGTACAGTCACCAAAGGATTGATAAAGGAATAGGAGGAAAAGTGGAAATAAGTGGACGAGTGGATGCCATCCAAAAGACAGGATAATTAAGATCAGCCAGAATACAGAGAAAAGTCCTGGAGACTTGAGGAGACTTGTTGTCACTCAAAATCTAGTATGAGACCATCAGCTAAAGATGGTGTGAAAAACACTCAAAGGAGTAAAATAATAATAATAATAATAATAGACCTCATAATAATCAACAAAAAAAAAAAGAGAATCTGCAAAATTGTAGACTTTGCTGTCCCGGCGGACCACAGAATAAATTTGAAGGAAAGTGAAAAGAAGGATAAGTACCTCGACCTTGTTAGAGAATTGAAAAAACTGTGGAACATGAAAGTAACGATTGTGCCAATTGTGATTGGTGCGTTAGGCACAGTAACTAAAGGATTATTCAAGGGCCTGGAGGACTTGGAAATTGGCGGACGGGTAGAGACTATCCAAACGACAGCATTGCTGAGGACGGCCAGAATACTGAGACGAGTCCTGGAGACTTGAGGAGACTTGCTGTCCCTCAAACTCCAGTGAAAAACCATCGGCTAATACTCATGAGAAAAACTCTAATAATAATAATAATAGTGGACTTTGCAGTCTCGGCTGACCACAGATTAGAATCGAAAGAAAGTCAAATGAACGTTATGTACATCGATCTTGCTTGGTAATTGAGAAAAAAAAACTGTTGAACATGAAAGAGACAATTATACCAATTGTAATTGGTGCTCTTGGTACAGCTAGCGAAGGATTGATGAAAGGACAGAATGACATGGAAATAAGAGGACGAGTGGAGACCATCCAAACTCCTGCATTATTGAGATCGGCTAGGATATTGTGAAGAGTCCTGGAGACTTGAGGAGATTTGCTTTCACTCAAACCCCAGTGAAAGGCCACCTGCTAAAACTGATGTAAAAAACTCTAACAGAATAAATAATAATAATAATAATCATCATCATCATCATGTCGCGCCGCCAGCTCGGATATCCCTGACCCTCTCTCGCCATTTCTCCCTATCATTCATCGCCTCCGGCAGGTCTTCAGGGTTACATCCTGTGTCCTCACATAGTTGCTGTATGTAAGTTCGTGCTGGTCGTCCTACTTTTTCACATCCATATGTGGGGGTCCACAGGAGTACATCGCTTATGAGCTCGTCCTTGCTTCTCCAGCAGTGTCCCGCGTGTCTGGTTCGTCTAACTTGTATAGTTTTCGTGATGGGGGGCAAGTGTCCGTATAGTTGAAGTCTCGTGGGGTGTTGTCGCCAGGACTTGTTTAATACTGCTCTCAACATTCTTGTGTAATTTCCGTCTAGTTTCCTCTCCAGCCGCTCTGTTAGCGTCCATGTGGTGCATCCATATAGTAGTATCGACACAACCGCTGCCTGGAAGAAAATGCGTTTCATTTTATCCGTTAGGTCCGACTTCCATATGATCGAGAGCCTATCGATAGCTGTCCATGCCTTCGTCAGTCGTGTGTCGATGTCTTTTTCGGTTGATGAGACGCTACTTCCTAGGTAGGTGAATTTGTCTACTAGTTTCAGAGAGGCTTCGTCTAGTGTGGCAATGTTGCCCGTTTGGTTGTAACACATATATTCAGTTTTGTTTGCATTGACATGGAGGCCAATGCCAGCTGCGGCTCGTTCCAGACTAATAAAATTACCTTGTCTTCAAGTGGATTTTTCTGTTCGAGTGGACCACAGAACGAAAATTAAAGTGAAAAAATAGACAAATATTTGAACCTTGACAGAAAGCAGAAAAAGGTGTGGAACAGGAAAGTGACAGTGATCCGGTTCGTAAAGGTTCGAAAGAGAAAATGAAGAAATTGGAAATCAGACAAAGAATCGAGGTCATGAAGACCACCCACTGCGTTGTTAAAAGTCAGCTAAAACAGGATCTGCTTAACATTCTTGCCTAGTTTACTTCTATTTTTTTCTAAACGCGTCATTAAAGTACAGATAGTGCAGCTATACAATAACACTGGCACAGCTACAGCTTCTAAGAAGTCCCCTTTTTATCTTATCCGAGAGATGGGATTTCAGCAGTTCTTGCCTTTTCTATCCAATGGGGATATCACTTTCAGTAGATAAGATATTGCGACTGAGTTATGTGAAATTATATACTAATTTCAAAGGCTTGTCATTTAACATGGACATAACACCATCTTGTTTAAAACACATGAACTCTGTTTTATCAGAGTTAATGTAGTGTAACATAGCCATCATGAATATGGGAAATGTACATAGAATGTTCATAACATATATACATAGAACATAGGAACCCCGATGTACGAAAAACGCTCACGACTTCTTAGTTCAGGTACGAAACTTTTTATTACCTTTGAGTTTAAAGGTTCTTCGACATAAGGAGAGAGATACACATTCTTTCTATTCTCAACTCTACTAATTGACTTTTTCAAATCTTCCAAAATCCTCCACGCGCTTCCGGTGCATGGCGTCATTCACATCCCCCTATCTGGGATTTTTTTTGACATCTCTGAATGATACGTCCGCCCCACGCGCGCGTGCGAACACCTGCGTTCATGTTGCACCTAGCTAACCCATGCACTGAGCCGAAAGGTTCTCAGCCTAACTAAACCCAAAGGCATAAAACGAAATCCCTCGGCCATTATATTACAGTAGGAGCCAAATTCCCCTAGATACTTGTTCCAGGTGATGTAGCAGACATTTGGCCTGTGCAAGTATATTTGAGAGAACCGTATGATTATCTATGTTGTCTGTATCTATGAAAGTTTCTGTGGGATGTCGTCTACTTTTTGCTTTTTTTAGAACGGTATAAATGCGTCAATTTAGCAGAAATACTGTTTAGAAAACCTATAGATGTATATCAATCCACTTGGTCTCACGGTTAGGATCTTGACAAAAATGTTTTGTCTCTTGAATGTCACAATCATAGCCCCATAACGATTGCACAAAGGTCACTAAGAAGGCACATAACGCTTATCTTGGTAGAAAATGGATTTAGTGAACCGACGTCAAACCCTGTACAAGGCCGTTGAGAAATACATAAATCTATTTTTGTCCTTCCATTTATGAGTAAATGGTCGGGTAGATTAAGGTCTTTAGTCTTCATACAATTTTAGAGGAAAACTCCAGAATTCAACATGCTGTCTTCTTGTCAAAAATTGACCCGTTTTGCATCCTACTGGTGGTTTTATATATGCATACATTCTTCATGTTATAATTGTGATTGAACTACAATAAGTATTATTGGTTTGTTTTCATTGAATGGTGGTTCAATGTTCATGGGTTCTTGTTGTTGCTCTCCGGCTTTTTAGCGGGGTCGTCTGCCATTCGTGTTGGATGGGGCACCAAGGCCAATGATATATTCGATGCCGAGAGACCCCTGGCTTCGGTTGGGCCACCTTCAAGTGGGCGAAGAATCAGTGACAAGCACTGCATAGCACAGGACCTTTAGGTTTAGTCAAGCTATGAGCAGATATACGTGCTGGTCTTACATTGCACTTAGTAAGTCCATGTCCAGCAAGGTCACCTAGTTCATATTGCTTCCAGTGAGTATATGACTAGTATATTCTAGCAGGGCTCGAGTCTCTGCTCGTATCCGAGCCTCTCCTTCCCTAAAATATCCACTATAAAAAGATTCTGAGTCTAATCCTGTCAGGTTGAAGGCGGAGATAAATATCTTCTTGGGTTATTTAATATCAAAGCTATCCTTTTAGAAGAACAGCAGCGGTAGTATTTAACTCATAACTAGAGGGATAAAGAGGGTTCATGCCTTTCCCAAGGGCATTAGTTCGAAAGGGAACGTAGTGACATGACTGTATTTCGAACTCGCTGACTTTGAGGCTGCAGTCCAGCGCTTTTACTATTACACAACGGGGACTACCTTTATTCTTATATTGAGTGACACGTTCAAGTACAGTTTCATTGTTAGGCTATAAGATGAAAACTGAGTTACTAGAGGCACGTCACGTTCCCGTAGAATGTAGATTATCGACGGAAATGAAAATGTATATTATTTCTACAATTACTTAAGTTAATGTCTTTAGCTCAAGTGTTAGCAGAAATGAGTCGGGGTTGAGTTCTCAGAATCTATTTTTCATTTGTTTTGGATTATGCTCGTATCTACCTAGTCATCTAAATAAAACTCTAACTTTACCTTAAGATGAGATCCTTTTTCAACTAACAACACCGATAACCCAGAGGAATCTTTTCTAACTGCAATATATTCATCAATGTTTTACTAGAGAGGGTCAATGATTGACTGATTGATTTTAACGGCATGTCAACCTGTCTGGGCTATTTCATGTCTAGCAGTTAGGGAATTGCATTCATTGTATGTTAACACTTACATTTTCGGCGTAGTTGCTTCTTAATTTTTTTGTTTGCTACGATCCGATCGAATACGAAAAATTTGCCAACAGATCATTGTTGCCCCCTGATGGGACTTCAACAGGTAATTCGGTTAAAAGTGTTCCTGTGAGTAATGTTTCTCATCACTCCCTAAATTTCCATAACCAGAGCATCACCATCAGATGCAGTTGAATGTCTTACTCGAGACAATCCTTCTTTTTTTAAGTCTGCAAGGGATACAATTAACATGTTCTAAGCTCTACCGACAGAGCTCTAGAGGTGTGGCACGATAATGAGCATCAGTGAGTGTATATATATATATATATGCGGATATGTATATGGGTCTGTGTGTTGTGGGTGTCCGGTGGAATCATCTTCAACATCTTTGAAGCGGCGTCAGAGTGTCTAGATATTGGCGCGAAGACCACACAAAGAGCTGTGCCCGCGAAAACCGAGACCGGGAAAGTCGACGAAGGACGTGGTCAGTTAGGAGTGAGACTCCGAATCAGAGAAACAGAAATCATGCCCAAAACCCGGGGCTGGTTGGTCAGCTCTAATACGTTGGTCCAGAACAGTCGGAGGGTGGTGTGGAGTCTAGAACGAAGACACGGAGCAGTGAAGACCATGACCAGATGAATCAGCGTCTTTGATAGTTGTGGAGGATTTTCGCTGAATTATCGCGATAGCTATGAACACACATACAGAAAATGTTAAAAAATGCCAACTTCCCCTTCCTAAGTTTTGCAGTTCTAAATCCGTGATTGTCTATTTCTTCCTTCCACCCTCTGGTGTTTGTTATTTTTTAAAGATTTTTGTACAACTTGTGAAATATCCACACGGCCGGGTGTGAGAAGAAACAACGAGGTCCACACCACTAGACGAACAGCCAGACGAACAAACACGGTCGTTTGGGTATTATTTTATAGAGGGTCAAGATTGACATAGCTTGATTAAATGAGTGATTCCTATAGTAGTTGGGGCACTTGGGACGATCCTTAAAGTACTGGAAAAGAAACTGATGGAACTGTAGCTCAGGAAGAATCGAGACCATTGAGACCACAATACTGTTAAAATCAGCTTGAATACTTTGAGGAGTCCTGGATATCAGATGAAATTTGCTGTCAATTAGACACCATTTAAAAAAAGATTTAAGAAAAAAAAGGGCTGATGTGAAAAACTCACGAGGAGTAAAATTATAATCTTTATTTGAATGTTGTAAAAGAATCTTATCATTTTAAGTGGAGCACTGTGATATCCTCCAAGATAGTACTCCACCCAACTCCTCAAAATACCAATTCTAAAAAAGTGTACCCTGAAAATAGTTTTAATGTTTTAAGTAGCTGCACAATCTTCAGACAGCGAAAAGGGCTTTCAAAATGGACGGTTCCAGACATACTGATTTGATGATAAAGCATCAAACATCTTCATATTTTACTCCTAACAATCATATATATATGTGTGTGTGTGTGTGTGTGTGTTTGTAAAGGGTTGTTGTAGAACCAACGAGAGATAAGTAAATATTTGTATTAAAAGAGGTCTGTTTAATAGTTTGAAATTTGTTTTTTTATTTCTTTTGAAAAAAACTTTTAAACGCTATACTTGTTTCTGATTTTTAAAATCTTCTTCAGGCTTAAACGAATTTTTAAGAGAGTTTTTGAAAAAATACACCTAGTATCTATCCCTTCTCCCTAGAAGACATATACCTGATGACATCAACACCGATTCTCACAGAGTAAGGGGAGGAAAATAAGTCCCCTTTATATATATATGGACTCAGGAAAAAGATTCTCAAAACCAAGATAATTTTTTAAAAAGCCAGAGAAAGAAGCTTCTCTTCAGAGAAAGTTTTCCTAAGGAGCTTTTACTTAAAAAAATGTCTTAAAAATTTATTCAAGCCTGAAGAATATTATCAAAATCAGAAACACGTATAACGTAAAAATTTTTTTCAAAAGAAATTTAAAAAATCTAAACTATTCTGCGGACCTTTATTACAATATATATATATATATATATATGATATTCATTCAATGAATAAATATAATTTTTTGAAAAAAGCAAAATTTCAATATTGCTTTCATAAACAAACACCGCATTGTTAGGAAGTGATTTATTGCAAAAATTAATTTAATCTCGCCAAAATATTTGTTTTAAGGCTATTCAAAATGGCAAAATATCAAGCTGAGTATCCTAGATGTCTGTCATAAAATTTAAGAGACTGAGAAGTGCACATCATGGGAAATTAACAAAAGAGTGAGTGATGTGTACGAAGAAGTATTTTTTTGCTAAAAAAAAAAGCCAAAGTTTATAAATGTAGTAAATATAGATTTGTCACTGCGAGCCTGATCAAAATGTCTGTCACTGGAGTGGAAAAATACTAACATCCCGGTAAAGAAATACTTCCAGGTGTTGCAGTCCGTAGAGAAAGGGTAAGTGACAGTCTCGTTGGACATGAAATGACACAGTACAATTGATTTTCTTGAGAAGGTGTAACTGTAAATTCTGCTTCCTACTGCCAACTCCTAAAACAAGTTTTACCTTATTTATTGAATGATCTTCGCATAATATATATATATATATATATATGCCTGTGTGTTATAAAGGGAAAACTGTATGGATATATAATATATAAACACCGCAAAATATTCAAAGGATGTATTGTGTATATATGATATTGTGTAAAAATTTTTAAAAGATTAAACAAACAAGCAAACAAACAAACAAAAACAAAAACAACCCTCTACCCCACCAAAAAAACTAGCACATGATCATTTGTAAAAATACATCGTTTGAACCTTTTGTTCTTTCATATCATATATTATATCATATCATATATATATATATATATATAATTAAAAAAATAGAAGAAAATTTTAAAATTTTAATTGATACTTTTACTCGTATTCCTTGTATCTTCTTTTTGTATTTTGTTATGACAACACCCAGATTGTCATTCTACAACCTTTAATTAAGAAATTTAGTTAAAATATGAAACCTTAATTATCCGGCTGATAGACTTTACTTTGACTTTGAATCTTAAAATTAAATTACTACCAATTATAATCTACAAAAAAGATTCGTAAGTGACATTGAAATGTTCAGAATGTTTCTTTAATAGTTTGAACCTTGTTTTTATTCTAACACAATGCAATTAATTCTTTAAACCTTGAAATAAAATATTTCCTTAAATATAAGAATTTGAAGATAAAAATTGTGCCTGATCTCAAACGAAGACGACATATGATTTAACTACAATCAACAAATTAGGATCATTAAGAAAGAAAAAAAAATATCGTAAAAAAGCTGCTGCACCTTGACACGTGTTTTTGTTTACAAACATCACATGTTTAGCAACTGGTTGAACGAGAAATATTCAGGTCAAACTGGAAAGGTTACACGAAAATGGCTACATACAACCTCTAAGTTTTTTGTTCCTTTTGCAATTACGTTACTATAAATCGTACGTGCTTATGTTTTGCTGCTACTGCTTATAACATAGCAAATAATGTACCAATGTTACAGTTTCTATCAGAAATATTAGTGCGTATGAGAACATCCCTCATCCGTTCTGGCCATAACTCAAATAGTAAAGATGTCGAACTTGTAAATAAAAACACCGTTTATCTAATTGCTACTTAAGGGTTTCCAATGGCAGATTTCTGATATTCGGTGACATCTTTTTTTTTTTTTTTAACCCTTTTGGTTGCTTTTGTTTGATGTTTTTATTCTTTCAGACTTATTGATTTCAACTTTTTGACTGTCTCATTGTTTTTTGCAAAGAGACAAACAATAATAATTGAAATAAAAATTATATTTTCTATGAATAAGGATCTGTTTCGGTTTTTCGTTTAATGGCATATCAACAGTCATGAGTTATTTAATGCCAAAGTCATTCGAGATGCTATTTAACCAAAGACAGTAAAGGTTCTGTTTAACCAAAGGTAGAAGAGGTTCTATTTAAGCAAAGACAGTAAAGGTTCTATTGAGCCAAAAGCAGTAGAGGTTCTAATTAACCCAAGACAGTAGAGACGCTATTTAACCAGAGACAGTAGAGGTGCTATTTAACCAGAGACAGTAGAGGTGCTATTTAACCAAACACAGTGGCGTTGTGATTTAACTAAAGACAATCGATTGTTATTCTACCAGTAGTCAGGATTAAACCTGCAACTGCCAGATGATTTCACTCAAAAGCTCTTTAACCAGACGCCCATGTCCGTTACGGCGTATATTTTGCTGGTCAAGGAAATCTTACCATAGCTTAACACTCATACCCGGTTATGGTTAACGGAATTGGAACAATTTATATCAGTTGAACCAATAAAGGGTTCGGCTCAAATTTTCGTGTAGGCTCCCGAGTTCGACATGAAACACCTGCAGAAGGCCGATGGACGCATTGGCCGAAACGTTTTTATGTGTGAGTTATCTTTTTCCTAAACCTGTTACCTATACCGTGTTTAACGAACCCTACTTTTTACACATACCTGGTGGAAAAATAGTTGGATTTATTCCTTTTGTAAACTTACTAGCTCAATTTAAAACGCCAGCAGTCTCGAGTCGGATTTAAAATCTGGTCGTTGAGTTCACTTCCTCCGGTATATTCATATGTGTTGCTTCACTGATTTTTCTTGCTTTTCAATAGTATTCCCTGTCTATGATTTTCACTTTGTCCCAGAGAATATTTATGTCACATTCTTTATTTCGTCTTTGACAGTTCCTGAAAAGAATCCTCTTTGTGGTTGTTTATCATTATACAAACGAAAAATAACAGAACCTTGTTTGCGAAGAGAAACTGCACTAAATTAGAATAGGAATTGCGTCTCATGGAATTCTATCTAAAGGTTGTAACTATCCATACAACAAGAGTCATGGAGTTGAAGAATGCTTAGAAATTTGAAAAAAAGTTGTTACTCGTCCTCCTTCGACAATAACCTGGCATCGCTGGCGCAATAATAGACAATTTTTATTATTATTATTCCTTGCGAGTTGTTCACACCAGCGTTAGCTGATGGTCTTTCACTGGAGTCAAAGTAACAGCAAGTATTCTTAGGTCTCCAGGACTCTTCTCACTATTAGCAACAATGTTGTAATTTGGATAGTTTCGATTCACCCAGATTTCAACTTCTTACTGTCCTTTTTCCAAACTCCTTGGGACCGTTTCGAGTGCACTGACAATAACTGGCATTACGTATCTTGACCTTCTTGTTCCACTGTCTCACTGTTTTTCTGTTCTCCTGCAAGTTATTATTATTATTATTATTTAATTTTCATTTTTATTTTTGGTTTTATTACAGTCCTTCAATAGGTCTTTATTCAAGACCTAGCTCGAGGGAAGGTAATGATTATACGTATTCTATGTATTTATGTTTTTCACTGTCACTTTTGGGTGATATTTTTCAGTCACATTGATAGTACTCTTTGGAGGAGATATGCTGTTCCGTAAAGTGCAATTTATTTGTATCTTATACAAGCCGAAACCGCCATGTATCTTGAACTATCTTGGTCATATCTGAGGCTTCTACAACTACTGGCAGTTGCCACATTTTTTTCAATTTCCATTTCCAGGACTTTGTATTTGCTTATTTTTTAAATATCCTTTGACTGATATGCTATCATCTGTTGGCACTGAAACGTTAGTTAAAATGTACGTTTTTGTTTTATAGTCCTCAACAACTATATGTAGTCTGTGGGCATTTATTTTTCTATAAGTTTGGATTGCAAAATCCTTAAGAATAATAGTCCTTTTGCTTTTTGGTTCTGCTTGGTATTTAAACAATTTTTCACAATCCAATATACCATATTAATATTATTATCATTATTATTACTAGTAGTAGTACTGTATTAGTATTAGTACAGTAAGTTTTGTAATATTTTGGTACGTAATTGTTAGCAGAGCATATATCTAGTGACCGAAGCAGTTCAAGTCGTGGCAGGTACACGTTATGTTTGGTAGTATCGTGGTAGCAAGTGCGCTGACATGTTATACATTGCTTCACTACGTGTATGATTTGAAAGTCGCACAACGTATTCTAATTCAAGAACTTATGCATTGGTGTGAAGATGCAGTTATTTGCTGTACAGTAAACATAATTAAAGAAATTTCCTTTGGGTTGCAATAAGCTCGACGATTGGCCAAGATCAGCTAGACCTAGAACCATGGATTCCAATGCCGTGCTCTTAGCCATAAAGACCAGTCCATCGAGCAGTACTTGAAGAGTATCAGGCGAGTTCAGCATCTCACAATCTAGTGCGTTTCGTCACCTTCAAGACCGCAGCTGAAGCAGCTAGAGCAGAAATTATGTCCTAATTGTGTAGTGGTTAATGTGTTGAACTTGCAAAAGTGTAATAAGTGAGGTCGAACTCCACTCGTGCTGTTCGGTTCTTTTTCGGACTCATACCCTTGAGTTACTGTACTACTACTACTAATAATAATAATGATAATAATATTAATATGGTATATTGGATTGTGAAAAATGGTCTAAGCACCAAGCAGAACCAAAAACAAAAGTAAAAGGAGGTGCCCGTGGTGCAATAGTTACCGTCGTCGTAGGAAATGGACACGGCGACACGAGTTCAAATCCTGGCCGAGGCTGATTGCATTTCACATAGCACTAACACTCTTGGGAAAGTTATGAATCCAATTATTCTCTCTCCATCTATGGGTAAATAGTACAGCAGACTGGGTTCATCAGCCTTGTTGATGCAACTAGTCTAGGAGAAGGAAAACTCTGAATTCAAACCTGTTCAACTCCGCTTAAAAATTTACCTTGTGTCATATCCTGCCCGAGTGGAGGGGTTGGTAAATATGGATACCCTTGAGTTAGGTAAGAACACCCTCATAATCACTAACCATTTATTAAATAGTAAGATTACTTTTGTTCTGAAAAAAAAATGACTTTGACTTTAAATAAGTAACGAAAATTGACATGCCATTAAGCAAAAAATCTGACAACGATTATAGAACCAAAACATTCCAATTACCAACATGACTTTCATATTATCAACCCAAACTAATGACAAGTGGCTAAGATAATTAAGACACACTCAATAAAACGTTAATCATCCTAGGAAACGGAATCAGAGTTTCGAGTTCAAATCCTGGACAAAGCTCGTTGCATTTTATTTTGTGCTAAGGATCATAGGAAAGAAATGTTACCATCAGTTTTCCTCTCAACTAGTAAGGCAGACTGATTTTTCAGCATTGGTTAGGTGTCCAGTATAGGAGACGTAAACTCTGAATTCAAACCAGCTTTACTCCACCTAAAAATTGTTTCACATCCTGTCCTGGGCGGAGAGGATATGAAAAATTAATTGTGGGTAAGTCTACGCAATACTACAGCATTCGCCATAGTATCTTAGTTCTTTTTAATAATTCTGTCTTCAAGTTGCTTTTAATTCTTTCACCTTTTCTAATATTTCTACAGGACTCTCCGAATTATTATTGGGTATTTACACTAATAGTAACCGAAGGATTAGACTGGATATTAAGTGGCCGCAAACTCTCATTTCAGTAGATCTACATTCTTTTAATACTGTAGACGATTTTGTTATGCTATCGACACTTTCTCAGATTTTCAGTTCCTCTAACCTTTTTATGTTCTTTTTGGGGGAATCGTTCCCAGTGCTCCAACAAACATAGGAATTTCCATGATTCTAACGTTACACGCTTTCTTCTCTTCTTTGATGAGGTCTATATGTTTATCCAGCTTTTTGTTTTCTTTTGATTTAACTCTGTAGTCAAGTGGAACAAGGAAGTCTAGTGTATAACTTTTTTAAAAATTTCTTTATCCTCTATAATTAGATCTAGTCTTCTAGTATTTTTTTATTTTGTGTAACATATTCCTGTTCATGCCTGTATGATGAAATTGTCATCATTTGCACAGTTCCTTGAGGATTCCTCATCTCAACCAATCATTTTGTATTTTTAAATGCCATTTATTTGCTGTTTGGTGGGGTTTAAAATATGCCGACTGCATTCTCTACGGAGTAAGACCTCCCCAAAAGAAGTGCTGTGGCTTTGATTTTCATTGCTGTTGTCATTGATTTCGAACGTTTGTGAGAACGACATATTCATCGTCCCTTCAACAGCAGCACAGTTATCGTTTACAGTGACCATCAAAATGCATTAGATCGGCCACTCCTTATTACTAATTAGATTATAAATTGACGTATAGCCCCAAAAGATCTTAACGCTTGTGATGAAATCAACCACAGTTGTCTCTACCAGGATCAGCCAGTAACAAATACTAAAAGAATCTCCTCCTTAATTAGAACGTGAGGTTCGTTTATTCTATTTTTTTTCTTCATTACGATGCTATTGCTCTAACAAACATTTCGTTATGATATTTCATTTTTTTTGTATGTGACGGTAGCACAGAATTTAACCTCGATAAACAATTGACCATAATAGCTTAACGAAAATTAAAACGGCTACAACTGGTACTGTTACAATGTAGAATCTATTATTATTGCTGTTAATACTATTAACATTTTAGGAAGATAAAATGTAAATAAATATAAAGAAATAACTAATTCGATACCACTATCTTCTTCTACTTCTACGACTATGACTACTACTGTGAAAACGTCACAGTGTCGTAAATACGAACAAGCCAGTTTATTCTGGCAAAAACTGGTTACGTCCGTCCTTATGTGGATTCTTTGGGAAGAGTAGTGGGGCTGGTAGGTTGGTGGTTGGAAGGGCGGTGAAGTTGTTAGGGGTCACGTACACCTTTACCATTTTGGGGCGTGTTTTTTTTTGTTTTTGTTTTTAAACACTAATTTCTGTTTCTTTTGTTTGTTTGTTTGTTTGTTTGTTTGTTTGTTTGTTTGTGTCTCTTTGGGATGGGTCGGCGCTTTGAGTTGTGTATTACAGTTAAGTAAAAGACATTTTGCTTTTTAATAGACATGACAAAATTGACAAAGACGTGGGTAGGCTAGAGAATGGTATGGGTATTTAAAAAAAAACGAAACGATGAGACAAACTTTTCCCCTGCAATGCTAAGAAGAGTGAAAAAAGATGAAGAAAAGGGTAACGAAAACGATGTTTAAAATAAACTGCGTCATTATCTTTAAAATATAGGTCAAACAGCTATTTTACCAACAACTGTAATAGATGTATATAGAGGAAATACGTGTGAATAAATATGTTTTTGTATGTGTGGGTAATTGTATGTGTGTGTGTGTGTGAGGGTGAATGAGTGTAGCTTTTGTTTTTCAAGTTTGCACGTGTTTCTATCTGCATGCTTGAAAAACAAAAAAAAAAGTTTCTTATAATAAGACTCACTACCCGAATTAGTACCTTTAACTGGGGAAAAAAAGGAAAATTTAAAAATTAAAGAAAAAACAAAAAATGAGACAAAATTAAAGATTATGAAAGACCCTCACGTGTTTTAAACGAATAGAATGCTATACGTATAGAGGCTCAAAAGGGTCAATAAAAAGAGATGAGTGTTCATGAGTGCAAAGTTGTTACCGACCATATTTTTTCCGACGCAATTGCTAAATGTTTTACCAATTCCTCTGATTTGATGCAATGTTCAAACTCATGTCAAAGAGAATCCTTGTTAATCATTATCTATCTATCTATCTATCTATCTATCTATCTATCTATCTATGAGCTGGTACACACAAATAGACGTACACACAGGTACATATGTTTATGTATTTACCCAACCCCTCCGAACGGACAGGATGTGACACAAGGTCACTTATTAAGCGGACTTTAACAAGTTTGAAATCAGAGTTTTCCTTCTAGACTGGTTGCCTAACCAAGGCTAGAGAACCTAGTTTGCCCTACTATTTGCTGATTGCTGGAAGGAGAATAATTACATTCATACCTTTCCCAAGGATATTAGTGCTATGTGAAATGCAGTCAGCCTCGTCCAGGGTTTGAACTCGTATCCCAGTGTTCATTTCCTGTGACAATAACCATTTCATGACGGGCACGCACACAATCATCTCCAAAACTACCCATATAAAACGAAGTCCATGTTTTTATCAAATCTTTTATCATCCCTGGCAAACATCATACTAAATGAAAACAAAATCAAAATAGAAAAAAGATAGGAAAAAATATACGTACGTACAAATAAATACACACACATATATGTTGTTACTTAAACTTTTCAAAGTCAACTATTCTAGAAAAAACTGAATTCAACCTCTGAAGAGAATTTTGCGACACAACAATACACCATTTTTCTGTTATCAGCTTATTCAAAAACTGTGGCTGGTTCTCCAATGGCCTTCACCGTTACAAACTAGTAATCGTGTGTAGGTAGTTCAAATATTCAGATCTTCAAGTGAATCGACCAGAGAGTCACACACACACACACACACACACACACACACACACACACACACACACACACACACACATAATTTCAAATTTATTGTTTAGCGCGGGAGTTATTTTGGCCGTTGAAGTTTCGATTTATATTTTTCGTTAGATTTGACTTCTGACGAATATTCCTGCTGTAAATTTTCATAGCTACCACTTCCTGTTTCGGAAGGTACTATTCTGTGCGGTACAGCCACTGGTATTACTAGGCCCATTGTACCCAAATAGCATCAACGTTCTGTGTTTGACACTTTGCACTCACTATCATA
The DNA here is from genome assembly GCA_963585895.1 of Sepioteuthis lessoniana. Lineage (NCBI taxonomy): Eukaryota > Metazoa > Mollusca > Cephalopoda > Myopsida > Loliginidae > Sepioteuthis > Sepioteuthis lessoniana. Next base: position 168,860 of record CAUZXS010003071.1, on the reverse strand, counting down.
TCCAGGTGTCGCTGCTTCAGTGAAGCTTATAACGGCCCGTTTCTTTTGGCCTAACACCCGACGTGTTATTACTGATTGGGCTCGTGCTTGCCTTAAATGTCAACGCGCTAAAGTTCAGCGTCACGTTCGAGCTCCCCTTGGAGTTTTCTCTCCGCCAGAAAAGCGGTTCCGACATGTTCACATAGATATTGTGGGACTGTGGCCTGTTAGTTCTGTTTGTTTAGATGTATTAACTTGTATCAATCGTTTCTCACGTTGGCCTGAAGCTACACCCATTACAGATATTACTGCTGAAACGATTGCGAAAACTTTCTTTTCCACTTGGGTCTCCAGCTTTCGATGTCCAGAGTGAATAATCACTGGGTGCGGGAGGAAATTTGAAGCTTCTCTCTTTCGTGAGTTATCACGGGTACTTGGTACTCAACATACACTGGAATGGGCGAACAGTTTCATAGACAATTAAAGGCCGCGTTGCGTGCCTCTAACAGTCCATAGTGTTGGACTGAAACTCTGCCTATTGTTCTTCTCGGTTGACTTCACTCATTAGGTATGGAACCTAAAAAACAAAATCGCATTAAAAATACCATGGTAAATTTTTGCCCGTCTATATCACCATTTCTTAAAGGCAAATCTTTTGCTTGGAAAAAATGGCTATCAATACCTTCAAGTTAAGCCCTTCTATACAAATGCTGACATAAAAATTAGTTTTTACTATGGTTTCTATTGCATCAACAGGATTTTAATGATTGGAAAAAAACTTAACATTATGAAATCAATTAGATTAATAATTAAAAATCAAAGAACTTAGTAATCTAAAAATTAGAATTTATCTCTGGAGGTTTTTCCAGCGTTGGTAACAGCAAGAAATGAAATCAAATAAAATGACAACTCATGCAAAAATCAACCGAGACAGATATCGACACGCGACTAACAAAGGCATGGACAGCTACAATTGACTATCGGTCATATGGAAGTCAGACCTGACTGATAAAATGTAACGCAGTTTCTTCCAAGCAGCGGTCGTATCGATACTGCTATATAGATGCACTGCATGGACGCTAACTAAACGGCTGGAGAAAAAGCTTGACGGCAACTACACAAGAATGCTGCGAACAATATTGAACAAGTCCTGGAGGCAACACCCCACAAAGCAGCAGCTGTACGGCTACCAACCTCCCATCACGAAAACTATCATGGTTAGACGAACCACACATGCAGGACACTGCTGGAGAAGTAAGGACGAGCTCATAAGTAATGTACTCCTATGGACACCCTCACATGGCCGTGCAAAAGAAGGGCGGACAGCTCGAACCTACATACAGCAGCTCTGTGAGGATACGGGGTGTAGCCCTGAGGACCTGCCGGAAGCGATGAACGATAGAGAGGGATGGCGAGAGTGGGTCAGGGATATCCGTGCTGATGGCACGACAAGATGATGATGATGAAAACATAACTGAAAATAAATAAAGTCAAAATAAAATAAAATCTAAATTTTTACCTTGGAGTCATTTTTATTAATTTTAACTAGTATTTTTTTTATTACTCGACATCATCATCCTAATTCTGGTTGCTTTTTATCACAATTTATATGGTTATAATCTACAGTACTAAAAAATGAGTGTGTCATCGAAAACAATGAAGGGTAAATCTCGCTGAAATTAGAAAACACATCCCATTTTTTACTTCGGGGAAATGTTAAACTCCAGAATATAAAGGATTTTTAACTTTTTACTAAATCCCATCTTACGCAGAATTTTTGGGGGGCGATCTTTTGGAAAAAAAATTAAGACAACTTTTTAGAGCTTTTGTTATGAACACCAGAAATTCTTTGAAATCTGTGCTTTGGATGTGATACATTTATAAGATTCTTCAGAATGAAAGCATGCCCGATGATAGTAAAAAACAAAACAAAAAAAGCTATGAGAAACAATATATGATTTTGAGGTTTGGATTTATGTGATACACAGCATATATATATATATTGCCTTTTGGTCTGTTAAATTTCAAAAGGATTTCGTTATAGAGTTAACGGTCGCTTGGGGAAAATTTTCTACTGGGCACATCAGTGTAAGGTAGAAAAATATGAGAATCTGCGACAACAATGTTCCAGAAATGGCTGGATAAACAATGTTCTTCCTATCGAGGTCGGATGCCGACATTTAATTCCCGACTCAACCTGCGCATTCTTGACTAATCTTGGACTAGAGGAAATACATTAAAAAGAATCCAAGATAAGGCTCTAACTGCATCAACGAGGATATGGCACGACATTGAGTGACGACAATCTAACAAAATCTGATGGTATCGTGAGTTACTGCTGAGATGCTCTGGGCTAGAGGCAATGATGCTTCAGCCCCGAAACCATAGCTGAACCCAGAGTGATCATCTGATGAAGGTTTTATTGGAAACAATGCGGCTGTACAAACATCAATCATTGTGTGAACCTATATATATATATATGTATAAATCAAATACCCTTGAAAAAGGTAGGAATGCAACTGTTCTCCCTCCGGTTCTGGTTAAATAGTAGAGCATACTAGGTTCTTTAAATTTGCTAGGGCAACCAATCAAAGAGAAGGAAAATGGTGAATTCAAATCTGTTAACCTCTGCTTAGAATTGACCTTGTATCACATTCTGTTTCTGCAGAGAGTTTGGTAAATATATAATATATTATAATATGATATATATTTATCTATCTCTATATATATATTACATATATAATGTATCAATATATATATATATATATATATATATATATATATATATATATATATATATATATATATATATCAGATAATACATATATAATCAATACATATATAATTGCCCAGTCAGCTGGGGCTGTAGAATACACTGACTGCACCTCTGCAGAGGGGTAAGACCCCGCCCCCAATGAGTGTCCTGATATATGACACTAAACAATCTGATGGTGAGGTTCAAGCAATGCTGGAGCTTTGGGGAATGCGGAGTACCCCTTCATTAACATCGCTCCCAGGTTCACTCTGGCCCGGAGTGGTAGAACCTGATAGGGCCCTATCTATGGGTGAAATAGAACTAACAGCATTCTTATGCTAAACTGAATTGTTTGAGTAAAGTGAATAGCTTGAAATAGACATGTTTTTGACAATTAAACCGTACTAACGTTTAAACTGCGTGCTTATGCTTAACTCAATTATTTGAAATAGAACTGTTTTAACTTCTTGAATAGTTTGAAATAATTGTTTTTGACAATTAAACTGCGTACTTATGCTAAACAGAATTGTTTTAAATAGAACAGATGACAACTTTACATGAAAATGGATTTGGTGTTAAATAACCTACAAAGTTTGATATGCCATAAAACCCAACAAAACCAACCAACCAATACACACACACACACACACACACACATATATATATATATATATATATATATATGGGGAGTCCTATTAGCATGATAAATTCATGTGAACACAGATATTGATACATACACTTATATGTGCATGCGTGTGGGTTCATGTGAATGTGTTTGAATATTGATTGATGTAGATTTGGGTTTTTTTGGTTTCTTTGTTTAATGGTACATTAACCTTTGAGGGTTATTTAATGCCAAAACCATCCTTCTAGAAGAAAAGCAGAGGTACTATTTAACCCGTAGCTGGGAGGATAAGGGGGTTCATACTTTTCTTAAAGGTATTTGCACGAAAGTGAACGTAATAGCGCGACTGGAATCCGAACTCGCCCACTATGATTCCGCATTTCATGACTTTAACCATGACACCATGAGAAAACCCCTAAGTAACACTATGTAGGTGGTCCGCTAAGCAGACGATCCCTTTGTCTGTTTTGGCGAGAAACCAAACAAAGGCCTGAGCCCGTGATCTCGACGCGACCGGAAGTAGGAAGGGAACGCCACAGAGGAATTGGACAAAGGGACTGACAGCAGAGTTGGCGAAGAGTGACGCAAGTGGCCAGTCGACACCGGACAGCAGAGAGACCAGTCGGATGAGATAGGGTCCAGCCGCAGTGAGGGAAGACCAGTCAGCACTCCTCGTGGGTTGTAGAATGTTCGCTAGAAATCCACTAGCGTTAGTCTACATATGCACATAGGGAATGCAATGTTACATAACTCCTCTTCTTGCACTTTGAGTTAACCCAAGCTCATATTGTTCGTTTGTTCTCTGTTCTTTCCTCCCACTCCCTTGATTGTATTTCTTGTAGCTATGAAGAAATGTGCGATGCCCCTATCGGAACCGCTAGTTGATCACCGACCAAGAAGTGAAATGGTTTGAAGAAGTTGATGTAACGGGGGGCCGAAGGGGTATCGGCACATCCTGAGTGATGTAGAGGATGGCCCATAAAAGACTGGCGTATGAAAAAATTAATCCTTCAGTTTTTGAGACATAAAATATGACCTAAAGAAATATCGTTTTAGCTTTTGAGAAAAATGATATCTGGTAGATGTCCTCTGTTAAGGATACAAAGTTGCTCCCTAATTTGAGCTCTTTGTATAACTTTGTTCACGTTTCCTCTGGTTAATTATCTTATATTTTTCATGAACATTATACTTGAGCTGTTGTAATGTCATAGGCCTAGTCACATATGTAACCCCACCAAAAGAAGTCAGGTTGACAAATAGAGTAGATAAGGAGGCCATTCGAATTCTGAATCTTTTGAAATTATTCTGTCACCGTAAATGTCTTTTTGCTTAAATTATAAAATTCTCAACAGAATCGTCAAGTTCTATCATATTAATTTGTTCTTTATTATTGTAACAAGAGATTTTCAATTTTCTTGGGTTACTTACAATATCTGAAAAATAATATGAAGATTAAATTAAAAACACGAAAGGTATGAATTGTGTAAATGTTTCAGTATTTTGTGGTCCATTATGCATTTGTATACATATGTGTTTATATATATATATATGTCATAAGTGATGTACTCCTATGGACCCCCACATATGTCCGAGTAAAAGTAGGACGACCAGCTCGAACGTACATACAGCAGGTATCTGAGGATACAAGATGTAGTCCGGAAGACCTGCCGGAGGCGATGAACGGTAGGGAGAAGTGGCGAGAGAGGGTCAAGGATATCCGTGCAAGCGGCACGACATGATGATGATGATGATATATATATATATATATATATATAATAAAAATTCTGAAGGAAAATAAAGCTAAATTCATGCACACACAATCACGTGCGTGCATACACGCACTCGCAGTCTCTCACTTTCATTCTGTCTCTTCCTCTCTCCCCTCCCTCTCCCTCTCACTCTCTCTCTCTATATATATGTATATATCGACACTGATGCAAATCGATATTGGTTTATTCCATTGAAAATAATGTGCATTTTGTGTATGTGTATGTATGTGTGCGTTTGTCTGCATGAAATTCTGTTGACGAGTATGTGCGTGAATTGCAGACAAGATCTAATAGTGGAACAGTCGGAGAAAGACTCGCTTGTTGTTGAACATGGGAAATGAGCTGAATTTATTGATTCAATTTTTCGGAAATGAAATAGATTTACATAAATTATTGCCTTTTTCAATTAATAAAAAATTGTGTGCATGTGTGTGTGCATCAAGTTATGTTGGAGAGTACGTGTGTAAATATAATCAATAATAATCAAATGACTCAAATATGTAAGTATCGCTCTATGCGAGTTAATATGAGTGACTATTATTTTATAAATGCACGGTTACATATAGAACAATTCATAAATAAAGATAGCGATCAACTTAAAGAAACGTATATTTCTTTCTTTATGTTGAAGTAAGTTCTATAGGAATTCTTTACACATCTATTGCCTTCATATCATGGTTAGTTTGTCGTTTGAACCAGCAATGGCTTGCTGCCTCAGTCGAGGAGTAAGAGGTTTTTGTCAAAGACATATAAATTTCAAACTACTCATTGATTCTGATATCTAGCCAACGTCTTACCATTTTCACATATACACACAGTTACGACCATGGCATAGATTAGTGCATACTCTACCTTTGCTGCTGAAACGTTTTTTTTTAAGGCTGGTGAATCTTTAATTATTACATGGAGAACTTTTCATGATCATTTCATGGTACATCGGAATAATGCTGTTCAGAAAAGAATTTTGAACCCACTGCAGTAATGGTTTTTAAAAATCCGGAACAGCATATTTCCAATGGGAATGAGCACGAAAAGCGATCTGTGAAGTAATTACAGATTAATTTATCTTAAAAAAATCTTTTTAGCGGTAACCAAAGAGTATGCATCGGTCCAAGCGATGATTGTAACAAAAGTAAAGTTTACGACCGTTGTCGAGGGTGACCCGAAGTCTCCCTTTTCGACAGCTACTAGAGGCAAGGTGTTGGGGAGCGCTATTCCTTTCCCTGGATTGATCCGTGCCTTGTAATGCTGAGTGTTAAGCAAGATAGCATCAAATACCATTTTTTGAGTCTTTAGTATAACTCGACCTGAGATCGAACCCAGCTTTCCCGGGCCATTGGTGAACATTCTAACCATTATGCCAATGTAGAGGGTAGAGTGTTCGCCAATGGTCCGAGAGACCTGGGTTCAATCCCAGGTCGCGTCATACCAAAGACATTAAAAATGGTACTTGATACCTCCTTGCTTAACACTCAGCAATATAAGGTACTTATCAAGGGTAAAGTGGAGCAATCCTAGGAAAGGAGTAGCGCCTTCCCCTACACCTCAGTGGTGTTGCTATTGAAAAGGGAGCCTTCTGGTCGCTCCTGACTAAGGTCGTCAACTGCGATGATTGTAACCGAACCATATCAGAGAAAAAAGATTAGACTTTAACTAAATCAAGATACCATCACAACTCGTCTAAGTTCATTTGCGACTAATTAATGACAGTTTAAAATATGAACGGTATCTTTCTCATCCTATACATAAGCAAAGCAAAGCTGGCGACTGTAGTCGAGGGCGACCCGAAAGCTCCCTCTTCAATAGCTACAATACCGAAGTGTTGGGGAGGGTGCTACTCTTTTCCCTAGATTGCTCCATCCACCCTTGATCCGTATCTTATAATGCTAAATGTTAAGCAAGGAGGCATCAAGTACTATTTTTAAATCTTTTGTATGACTTGACCGAGGATTGAACCCCGGTCTCCCGAGAAACACTACATAAATGTTCTCTCACCTCGTCATCTCAGTCCCATGAATATAAGTCTCATGCATTTTTAAAGACAAACAAAACAAAACAAAAATCTTCAGATGAAACATCTGACAAGCTTATCATCGTAGGAAACGGAATCGGTGATCTGGGTTCAAATCCTAAACAAGTCTGTTTGCATTACGCTCCATGCTAATGCAACTAAGAAAGGCAAAAATCCACCTCTTCTTCTCACGCTATTAGTAAATAGTCGGACACTCCTCCCATATATATATATATATAGTGTATCACAAAAGTGAGTACACCCCTCCCATTTCTGCAGATATTTAAGTATATCTCTTCATAGTTTCGTAGTTTCTTAGGGGTGTACTCACTTTTGTTGGCAGGGGTTTAGCTTTTAATGGCTATATTTTGAGTTAGTTTGAAGGGAAAATAAATTAACCCTGTTATATAAGCTGCACACAGACTACTTTTCATTGCGTCAAAGTGTCATTTTATCAGTGTTGTCCCATGAAGAGATATACTTAAATATCTGCAGAAATATTTGGGGTGTACTCACTTTTGCGATACACTATATATATATATATATATATATATATATCATCATCATCATCATGTCGTGCCGCCAGCACGGATATCCTTGACCATCTCTCGCCACTTTTCCCTATCGTTCATCGCCTCCGGCAGGTCTTCTGGGTTACATCCTGTGTCCTCACATACCTGCTGTATGTAAGTTCGGGCTGGTCGTCCTGCTTTTGCTTGGCCATATGTGGGGGTCCATAGGAGTACGTCACTTACGAGCTCGTCCTTGCTTCTCCAGCAGTGTCCGGCGTGTCTGGCTCGTCTGACCTGTATAGTTTTCGTGATGGGAGGCAAGTGGCCGTACAGTTGGCGTCTCGTAGGGTGTTGTCTCTAGGACTTGTTCAATATTGCTCTCAACATTCTCGTGTAGTTGCCGTCAAGTTTCTTCTCCAGCCGTTTAGTTAGCGTCCATGTAGTGCATCCATATAGCAGTATCGTTACAACCGCTGCCTGGAAGAAACTGCGCTTCATTTCATCGGTCAGGTCTGATTTCCATATTATTGAGAGCCTATCTATAGCCGTCCATGCTTTCGTCAGTCGTGTGTCGATGTAGTTTTCTGTTGATGAGACGCTACTTCCTAGGTAGGTGAATTTGTCTACTAGCCTCAGAGAGGCTCCGTCTAGAGTGGTAATGTTGCCCGTTTGGTTGTAACACATATATTCAGTTTTGTGCGCATTGACATGGAGGCCAATGCCTGCTGCAGCTCGTTCCAAACTATGCAGTAGTGTCTCTGCTTGGTTAGGCGTATTCGCCAGTAACGCCATGTAATCAGCGTAGTCGGCGTCTGTGATTGTTTTTGCGGGGTACCTTTTGCTTCTTTTCTTAGCTCGAAGCCATTCTCTCTGATTTTGTCGATCGAAGTTCTAAGCACGTAGTCTAGAGCGATGATAAAGAGGTATGGGGCAAGCGTGTCTCTTTGTAGTACTCCTGCAACAATGTCGAAGTATTCCGTGTCTCCATCTGGTGAACGTACTTTCACTTTTGTGTTTTTGTAGAGGATCATTATTGCTGCTACGGTTTCTTTTGGTAGGCCGTATGCTAGCAGGATTAGTTCCATTTTCCCTCTGTGGATGGAATCAAAGGCCTTGGTAAAGTCGACAAATAGTAATGTCGCCTGAAGGTTTTTTGCCCGGACGCCTTCAAGGATTCTACGGATGGTCAATATTTGTGAGGTTGTGGATCTATTTCTCCGGAAGCCATTTTGGTTTTTCCTAAGGATGTTGTCTATTTTGGGTTCTATGCGGTTTCGTAGTAGGGCATTGTAGATTTTGGCTGCTATGGATGTAAGTGTTATCCCTCGGTAGTTCTTGGCTAATCCGAGGTCGCCTTTTTTAGGGAAAGGAAGGATGCATCCCTTCATCCATCTTTCTATCCTATTTTGACTATAGACAGCGTTGCATTGCCGGAGCAGTATATCGTCGAATTGTCTAGTCTTCCACACTTCTGGGGGGATCTCGTCCAGCCCTGCAGCTTTCCTATTTTTAATTTTTTAAAGAACCGAGTCGAGTTCTTTGGTGAAAGGCCCTAGTTTAATGTCTATCTATGTTCATCCGTTATTTTCAGCGGGCTTCCAAGTAGATTTTTGAAATGCTGTTCCCACAGTTTTACTCTTTCTTGTTGGCTTGCAGCTTTCAATTTTGCTTTGGCTGTGCTCTTCCTTCTACTTACTTCGTTTATTGTTTGACAGGCTATCCTGGATTGTCTATCTTCCACCGAGTCTCTAATCTTATCTATCTGATTTTGTATGTATTCTGCCTGTTCTTTTAGATATATTCCTGCTAATTGATATTGTGCCTTTTCTAGTTTTCGGGCATTTGTGTTTGTTGGGTTCTTCCGATAGCTTTTGGAGGCAGTTTTCACGAGTGCACGTTTTTCTCTAACCTCTGACGTTTCCCAAGGGACTCTATATTTAGTTCAAGGTTTTGTTGGGATACACTTTGATGCCGCCTCTAGGTGTGCTTCAACAAAATTTTCATATTCGTCATTTGGGGTAACTTTTTCTGTCTTCTCTTGTAGTGTTTCGAATCTGTTTCTTAATTCTAATGCATATTTGTCCCTAATGTCTCTGTTGTTAAGTAGGGCCCAGTCATAGTGCCTAGTTGTCGCTGTTCGTGTGGCGTTTTTTCGTAGGCTTAGACGTATTTTGGTCGTGACTATTCGATGATCGGAGGACACACCCTCGAAAGTGGAGTATGCCTCGCAATTCATCGCACTATTTTTCCATTTTCTGTTTATAAAGAGGTAGTCTATCTGTGCTTTACTCTTGTTCGCGTATGTATGGGTCCATAATTTTCCCTCCCTTTTTTGAAAGTTTGTATTGAGGCAAGTTAATCTACTTTCTATCATGAAATCAATTAGATGTTGTCCATTCCTGTTTGACGTGTTGTGTAGGCTGTATTTGTTGTTTCTGTTTTTCCCGATTTGTGCATTCATATCTCCGCCAATGACTAGCAGGTTGTGTTTCGGAATGCTACGTACTAGGGAGGATAGCTCCTCGTAGAAGGTGACTAGTTCGGTTTCTTCGCTAACATTGGTAGGGCTGTAGCAGGAGATGATCGTTGCTTTGGGGTTGCCATTAAACGTAGCGGCCATCATCATAGGTTGTATTCTCTCAATGCTATTGAGTGTTTTTAGCGCTCTTGGTCCTATAAGCATTCCCAGCCCTCCTACCGAGGCATTGACAGAGTTTTTCCATGCCGATACAGTCACCAGCATCCATCCATTGCCAGTTTCGTGATATTTGATATCTTCGGTGTGAGTGTATCGATGTTATTGTATACAGATTATGTCTATCTTATGTTCTACGGCTGATGCAGTTAGCTCTGGTAGTTGACCTATTCTATTTAAGGTTCTAACGTTAAATGTCGCTATCTGTATTGTTTGTTTGCATTTTAGTAGTGTTTGTTTGAGCTCTGTAGCTGATTTTTCGAACACTGAGGCTAGGGCTCCAACCTCAGCAGGACGCGCCCCTTTTTTACCCGCGCGAAGAGCGATGCGGTTTGTGTATGTGGTTTGAGTATGAGTCATGGTTATCTTTCGATGGCTGTTTTTATTCTCATCTATAGAAGCCACTCTTATAGAGGAGCAGCAGTAGTCCCCCGATCGAACTGACATATTTCATCACGTTCTATAAACTTAACGATTCTTGGCATTTAATTTTTAAGTAATTCCATAGAAGAATTTATCATTCGTATGTTTATCTGAAGGTTGTATATATATATATATTGTTACAAATACATGATACTAATAATCATGAGACTGACACGAGGATGTGAGAAAATATTTATTTTTTTGGGAAGAGAATATCCTGCTTAACGGGCCAGTGTTGGAGCTCTTTGCTGATTTTAGACAAAACGTGGGAAGATTAATCTAGTTTGTGGGAAGGGCAGTTTAGTTTATACTGTTTTGTTATTTACCTCTACAGAAATATATTTGCGTGTTTACTTTTCAAAATTGATTGCCTATTCTCGGTCTAGGGAACCCAGTCTTCCCAACTATTTAGCCATTACTGAGGAAGAAAAGATTTTCGCTTTTCTCAAAGAAATTAGCCCGAAGTAAAATGCAAACAGGTTCGTCTAGGAATTGAACTTGAGTCGTTGATTCCATTGTCTATGATGATGATCGTTGAGATAAGCGCGCCTCCTTGATTTGTAATGCTTGTTCTTAATTATATATATATATATATATATATATACACGATACGTATATATGTACGTTTGTATCATCTAATTCAGTAAATTGCCCAGTCGGCTGGGGCTAGAGAATACAGCGACTTCTTCACTGCAGAAGGGTAAGACCCCCAACCCCACCACGAGTTTCCTGGATATGACACTAAACAATCTGATGGTGAAATTAAAGTAATGCTGGAGCTTTGGGGAATAGGGAGTACCCCTGCATTGCCATCACTCCCGGGTCCACCCTGGCCCGGCGTGGTAGCACCTGAGCACTTGATAGTGTCCTCCTATCTAAGGGTTAAATAGAACTAAACCATGGTTTGAGTTAACTGTTTTTTGCATTTAAACTGTGTATATATGCTAAACTAAATTGTTTAATATAGAACTGTTTTGACATTTAAACTGCGTACTTATGCTAAACTGAATTGTTCGAAATAGAACTGTTTCTATATCTCAACTGTGTACTTATGCTAAACTGAATTTTTTGAAATAAAACAGTTTTGACATTAACTCTATCAAATTCACAGTCGGCTGTGGCTGTAGAATACACCGAATGCACCTCTGCAGAGGGGCAAGACTCCCCTAATGAGTGTCCTGGATATGACACAAAACAATGGTGAGGTTCCAGTGATGCTGGAGCTTTGGGGAATACGGAGCTCCCCTTCATTGCCATTGCCTCACGGTCCACTCTTGCCAGGAATGGTAGTAAATGATAGGGCCTTATCTATGGGCTAAATAGAACTAACCACATACTTATGCTAAAATGAATTGTTTGAATTAGAACTGTTTGACTAAATTGAGTACTTTGAAATAAAAATATTTCTGACAATTAAAATGTACTTACATTTAAAGTGCGTGCTTGTGCTATACTGAATTTTTTAAAATGGAACTGTTTTTGACATTGAAACTGTACTTACACAAAATTGAATTGTTTAATATAGTTTTGACATTTATCGGTGCGTAAACAAAATCTGTACTTTTCGTTAGCTGAATTAAAACCGTTTGAATAAACTGAATAGCTTGAAATAGATATGTTTTAGACAATTAAACTGTGTACGCATGCTAAACTGAATTGTTTGAAATAGAACTGACTATTTGTATAAAAATGGATTTGGCATTAAATAACCTAAAATGTTTGATATGCCATAAAATCTAAACAATCAACCAAACCAAACATTCAGTAAACTCTTTCATTCTTGGCATTTAATTCCATCTAATTCTATTGAACACTTTACAATTACTGATAATTTCTGAAAAATAAATCTTTCATTTTTTGTGCGGATAAATTTTGGTTCCATTTACTGAATAGAAAACTTTCACATTGCGAAACAAACAGATGTTCTCAGTGAAGAGAGAATATATGATTTTTAATGCTATCAACATGGTTTACAATTGGCTTTTTTGTAAATCCGTTGTTCAATTTACGGAAACTGGATGATGATTATAGTAGTAAAGATTTTGGGACAAAAAATCGATTATTATATCACGTGTCTCAATACATTTGTTGCAATAGCATACATGCAAACATTAAACGTATACAACCACCAATCTTCCCTAGTACTTACCCAAGGCTGGAGCGGGGGCGGAGATCATTCTACTTTTTAAATGGCATTTCAAACTTTTACGTGTTATTTAATGTCAAAGGCAAACTTGTATAAGAATAGGAGTGGCACTATTTCACCCACCGCTGGAGAGGAAAAGGGGGTTCGTACCTTTTCTAAGGGGCATTTGTCCGAAAAAAAAATGAATAGGGCGACTGGAGTTTGAACTAGATTATTTCGAGGTCGTAATCTAGCACTTTAGAAATTGCACCATGTGGAAATTTCACCTGACGAATGAGAGAATAGATGGATTCATACATTTTCCAAGGGCATTATCGCGAAATGAAACGCAAACGGCTTCGTCCAGGATTTGAACAGCTGATACTATTTCCTACAACAATAACTGTCACACTAAGCACAACATTTTGTTACACGCACGCACCATATATATATAGGAGTAAATAATCTGACAATATATATATATAAATTGATATCAAGGTAAGCGATTTATTGAGAAGCAAAGTCGACACCATAGCGTTTCGGTTCTCATAAACCATCATCAGGGCTGTGAGGGATGATATAGGTGATGTTAAATCAATGATGGATGTTTAAAAGTACAGAATACAAAAACTTAGGGAAAATTTGTAAAACAAGACAAAGTTGGGCAACTATCTTGTTATATCAATTTTCCCTAGGATTTTTTATTTTTTACTTTTAAACATCCATCGTTGATATCCCTCATTAGAACCGTAACGCTTAAGTGTTAACTTTGCTTCTCAATAAATCTCTCCTTCCTCTTGGATTACCTTGTAATCAATTTTTCTGTATATACAAGCGATATATATATATATATATATATATATATACCTTTAAGAAAAACAAAATCCGGTCTCTTTAGGATAATAAATTTATTTCCATCCTGCTATGAGTATTGATATGAATCAATAACTCCAAATCTAACAGGACTTCTTCAGATCCAAGGGATATAATGAATAGAACCAGAATGGGTACAGGAGGGAAGGGTGTGAAGGGGGCAAAGAGGGATGAAGAATTACCTCCTCTTTCGGCCAATTCCGGTTTTTCTTTCGTTACCGGTCGGGACCATAACAAAATAACTAGACGTAGGTTCTAATTTACTTTTTACAGTAAATTAACCTACATTTTAACGTAATTCTTCAGAGTTAACCATCATTTAAGGAATTACAACAATTCCTCTTAACCATAAGCAAATACTACTGTAATAGATATCTTAAACTCAAAATTATCCTCGAGTTCATTTATTCGGCCATCTTTACACTGAAACGTACATACATCCGACCTCATATGGTGGGTTCCAATATTTCCTTTTTCCCTTTTACCTCAACTATCACAATTTAATCCTTTTTCTATAGTTAATTAATCATTATCTTCGATTTTCGTCTATAGTTTAAATTTATTCCTATGTCTACATCTAGCTATAAAATCACATTCCTAATTTAATCATTTTCCAGGGTCTGGGTATATCAGAAATGTGATTTAATATAACAATTCTATTTAGTTTTACTCAAAAACCTAAAAAAGATGTTTAGCGATGGAATGTTGTCATTATTTTTAGTGTTGAAATGTTGTAACGTGAGTGTGTTGGTTACGTTGAGTTGCTTCCTTGCTAAGTTTGTAAGGTATATAAAGGAGAGAAGTTCCAAGATATCAAAATGTTTTATAGGAAGGTTTTTAATGGCAGCATGGAATAAAGGGTTTACGTTTATGCTGCAAGTCTCGTAGGAAGGAAAGAAGTAAGGAAACGAAATGAAGTTATGATAGAGTTGAGAAAATATTTTAGCAGCTAAATGCCTGAGCGAAAAGTGCATCGTTAGGTTAAGGCATTGTTGAATGTGTGAGGGAGATATGTTAACCATAGTGTAGCAAAAGTCATGTTTGCTGTTTGAGGACAGAAACGTTTGTAGTCACCGTGAGTTTGTGGTTCTGGTTGTTTCGGGAAGAAGCGCGAATGCCTCCAGAAAATGTTGCCCAGAGGTGAAGTAGCTAGGTGTCGGAGCGAATTTTGCATCGCAGTCGACATAGCCAATACCGGAGGCAACTAAGAGTTGTCCCTGTGTGTGGCGTATTGAATTCATCTAATTCATATTTAAATGGGAACCCTTGGTCTAAGAGAATAGACGCAAGGAGTCCATGAATTAGACATCTTCCTTCATGGTGGTGTGATGCTGCTGCTGCTGCTATTGAAGAGCAGACAGTAAGACGTCTGTCCTGAACGAAGCAGTTCAGAAAAAGTACGGTGTTTGGCAGATTTCTCGAGTTTGTGTTGAACGGAAAGATGGTCCGGGATGAATAGGATAAGTCATCCTGATTGGGTGAAATTATGCGTCGAATTAAATTACGCGCCAAACAAAAATACGAAATTCTTTCTGCTACAGAGGAATAAACTATTAATGGAATTAAATAATGCTTTTCCTTTGAATTAATACACTAAATTTTCTACCTAAAAATAAGGACACATTTTTAATTCTTAGCTTCTTTTCATTGTTGTATTTTTATGGGGTAGAAAATAAAAAAAAAATGAATCTGTTTTTTATCATTGTAACTCAACAGGCAATTAAGAATTGTATTGAAAACTTTTGTCATTTTTTTAAAACGTCTTTAGAAAAATGGAATTATGCTAATGTTTCAAACCATTCACGAGTTTAGGGTTACATTTTTTAAATGATATTTTTAAGTATAAACATAAAAAAGTTCCAAAAATAGAATATTGTAAGGTGTCAATTATTAGATTCTTTTATCGTTATTTTTTTAAGCACTTTTTAAAAATTCTTTGAATTGTTCTTAAAAAATCTTGTTTACAAACGCACACACACACACACACACATACACACACACACACACACGCACGCACACACACACATATATATATACATAATATATATATATATATATATATACATATATATATATATATATACGAGTATCATTAGATAAGTTTCCAGACTTTTATCGTATGGGCACTTTTATTGATAGTACCCACATGAAACTCTTGTCCGCTTTGATGTAATCTCCTCCGGCAACAATGCAATAGTTTGTGACAAGGATGGAGTTGTGGACTGGTGCATTGTCCTGGTGGAAATGCCACTGACCCGATTTGCTGGCCTCTTCCCTAGGAATCACTTCCTGAACTATCTTAAAACCTCAACATAGTAACCCTAACCCTAAACCTTTGGCCAATAAACTCAGGTGTATTGAATTCCTTACTCCTCCCACACTTTTGAACCTGAAATTCTAAAAATTGGTCTGTCATCTCATAAGATGTATAGCAATAACATAGTGTACTTTCAAGAGTCTACGACAATTTTTAATGACTGAACAAAAAGAGTCTGGAAACTTACTGAAGGCACTACGTATACATACATACATGCATATATATATATATATATATATGATTGAAAATTATAGACATTATTTGTCAACATATTTTTTGTTAATCCTTTCGAGTTGCTATATTGATCTTATGATATTCGGCGGGAATTGGTTGATAAACCTTCCAGAATTAGTTATTTCCCTAGCAGTTTCTGCCCAACCTTGGGCCATCATCAGAGGATGATGTATTACGAAAGTGATGTAACTTTTGTATGTACATTATTACTGGTGTATTGTTTAGCGTTTACTTTTCAAATTTGTCTATAAATAGCGTCAGTAGCTAAAGAAATTTAAGTACGTTAGCACTGGGTTCAAAATTAACATCTAAAAAACATTTATGCCTAACAGCTGAATTCCGGAAAATTCTTACTGAAAACTCAACAATATTAGAACAAAATAACAAGCAAAAACTACAGATTCTTGAGGCACTACATATTAGGAATATACAAACCAAATTTAATTTTGAAACCAGTGCTAATGTACTTAGATGTTTTTAGCTACTGACGCTATTTATAGAAACAAATTTGAAAAATAAATGCTGAACAATGCACTAGTATAAACGCTCATTCTTACTAAGTAATGTTGTACATATAAAAGTTACATCATTTTTATAGTACATCCTCCCCTGATGATGGCCCAAGGTTAGGCAGAAAGTACTTGGGAAATAACTAAAAGAAGTATCCCAAATTTTGCCAAGAACTGTAATTCTTATACGAACTTTCTAGTACATGCATAAACGTTTAAGTTTTAGGCCTGTTTGCTTCATTTATTATGAATTTTCATAGAATTTGTTAAATTGTGTTAGAACGAAGTAAAACTATGGTTCCTTATATATTCTGTTTCTTTTCTTCATGATCCTTTTATTCTTGGCTCATAGAAAACACCAATGAAATGCAATTATTTCTAATTTGTCTACATCTTCTTATCTCAAAGTTTTCACTGCTGCAGGTTTTGTTGTCTTCGTCTCTTTGGACTCTCAAAATTTGCTGCGTCTACTTCGTCTTGTTTACGCCCAACTGGAGATACGAAGATCATTAAATAGGTTTCCAGACTTTTTTCGTATTGGCACTTTTATTGATAGTACACACATGAAACTCTAGTCCCCTTCGTGGTAATCTCCTCCGACTGCTATGCACTTGTTCGACCGTTCCAACAGCTTCTGGAAGGTCCCATGGAAGTCCTCCTGTGTGAGCGTATCAATGGCCTTCGTCACAGCCTCTTTCATCTCCTCAGTTGTCTCATAACGACAACCTCTGAGCTTAGGGAATAAGCAAAAGTCACAGGGAGCAAGGTCTTGACTATTGGGAGGGTGAGGAACAGTCTTGATGCCCATCTTGGTCAAATAGTCTGTGACAAGGAGTTGTGGACTGGTGCATTGTCCTGGTGGAAATGCCACTGACCCGATTTGTAGAGTGCTGGCCTCTTCCAACGGAATCTCTTCCTGAACTCCCTTCAAACCTCAACATAGTAACCCTAACCCTAATCCTTTGGCCAATCAACTCTGGCGTTCAGACTTCCTTACTCCTCCAACTCCTCTCATCATCTCTCACAGACTCTCTGCCTTCCTTGAATCTCTTATTCCACTCAAAAACTGATGCTCGATTAATGCAAGATGGTCGAAAAGCAGTCTGAAGCATTCCATTCGTTTTTGTGGCATTTTTTCCAAGTTTAAAACACAATTTTATTGCATATCGTTCTTCTAAAGTGTCCTCACGTCTAGATTGCATTTTTGAAAATCACCAGCTGTGACAATCAGGTTTTAGTAGGGTGTATTCCAATTGCTGCTGTAGCTGTTCATTTGAACGTGAAATCATACAAATTGGTCAGTCATCTCATAAGATGTATAGCAATAACATAGTGAATTTTCAAGAGTCTACGACATTTTTAAATGCCTGTACAAAAAAGTCAGGAAACCTATTGAAGGCACCACGTTCATTGATCCGATCTAGTGAAATGTTTTTTAAAGTCTGGAATATGTACGTCATCAGATACACTATCATAAACTTCCTCTTCTACAGCCATTTGACCAGCATACAGAATTTGTAAGAAATATGTTATTTCATATATATATATATATATATGTGTGTGTGTGTGTGTGTGTTTGTGTGTGTGTGTGTGTGGTCAAGGGACCTTGTTCGAAAAATTCAAGAAATACACATGCAAAGGCTCCCCTAAAAGATGAACTGATATGAAATATTTGTTTATAAAAGTACCATTTTATTGAAAAACAATTTAATGCATGAAGTACAAATTTTACGACATTAAAACTGTATTTACACTTAACTGAATTGTTACATATAACTGCTTGAATAGTTTGAAATAGAAATGTTTTTAACAATTAAACTGTGTACTCATGCTAAACTGAATAATTTTAAATAGAACAGATTATTTACATAAAAATGGATTTGGTGTTAAATAACCTACAAAGGTTGATATGCCATAAAACCCAACAAACCAAGCCAAACCATTTCACCTTTTTTGCTTTCTTTTTCTTTTTTTAACCTCCTTTTTCTGGCAATTCTTTTCTTACCCAACTCCCAAGCTAATTCCTCTCTTTCTTCCTTTCATCCTTCATTCTAAAATTTCTTCTTATTATTTCTTTATGAGTCCTTCCATTCTTTCCTTCCTCCCTCCCTTCCTTCCTTCCTATCTACCACAGTAACATACACGAATTTTCGTTTATCCCTTTCTTTTTTCTTTTTTGCTCTTTTCTTTCCGCATTTTTCATCCATAATTACCAACCTCTCCGCTTGGACTGGATATGACACAAGGTCAATATTTAAGCGGAGTTTAACAGATTTGAATTCAGAGTTTTCCTTCTTCTAGACTAGTTGCCTCGCCAAGGCTGAAGAAACCAGTCTGCCCTACTATTCACCCATAGCTGAAGGGAGGATAATTGGACTCATACCTTCCCCAAGGGTATTAGCGCTATGTGAAATGCAATCAGTCTAGTCCAGGATTTGAACTCGTGTCGCCGTGTCCATTTTCTACGACGATAACCATTACACTACGGGCATTTTTTTTTTATCACCTCTCCTTCTTTTCTTCATATTTCCTTCTTTCTTCTAGCACCTTTCAGTCCTCCTTTCTTTTTACTTTTCTTCTTCTCTCCTTCAGATATGTTATTTATCCCCACCTTTACGCCCTGATCTTTCTATTCCTTTTTTTTCTTTCCTAACCAGCTTTCCGTTTATAATGCCACCTTTCCTTTTTCTTTTCAGTAAACCTTTCATTTTTTTTTTTTTTTTTACTTTGATTTTTTTATTTATTTCTCACCCGTTTGGGATCCAGTTTTATAGCAGAAACTGTTTACTATTTACCTCTCCACGGAGATAATCGCGGCGCCTGCAAGTGGTCGCTCTATGCATTGATCCAAGAACAAAGGGTCAAGGTTTTTGGAAAACTCCTCATTGCGCGTAAACAACTAAGAACGATTGGGATCAAAGAGAAAACCTGTCGAGCATCAAAGGAAAAAAAAATGGATTAGTTTTTCTGTTGCAGATTAAAAATTTATTAAAACACTGTTTTCCCATCTTATTTATTTATTTATTTGTTTATTTCCTTTCTATTTTCAATTAAAAACATCTTCCTTCTGAAATCATGTGTTTTCTTGAGAATGCTAGCGAGTTATTTTGTTGAACGACCTGGTTAGTGAGGCTTAAAATACACTGACTATATTTCCAGCAGAGGGATAAGATCCCTACAAAAACGTGTTTTCCGTGTGACGCTAAACTACATCTGATGGTGAGACTCTAGTTCTGAAAATCTTGGAAATTTTGAGTACCTTTTTTATTGCCATGACTCCTAGGGCAACTCTGACTTGGTGTGATAATATCTGTTAAGCTATCATATATGAGTTGAATAAATCTGTTTAAAATTTATTTATATTCGATAGAAATACGTGATTCCATGCAAATGTAAATTATTTGTATTAAGAATACTTAAAGCTATGGTTGTTTATTAAGGATTATTATTGGTTTAAAAGATATAATGAGTAAGCAAATTATCATTATTAAATAGAAATAATTACTTGAAACTGTACAACAGTTTGGTAATTATTCATATTAGATTGGAATACTTGAAATCATATAACTGTTAGCAAATTATATCAATCAATCAATTAGAAAATTATTTTGCTGAATTTGTCTTAGTTCACGCTTGTACGATGATTTACATGGTATGTATAAAAAAATATTTTCAGGGTTTTGTACGTTCATTTAGGAAAAATAAATGTGTATCTATAATGTCACCGTTTTTCATTTCATTAATATTATTTAAATTTTGTTTGCCTGTATGAATATTTTTCTCTAAATGTATATCTACAAATGTGAATGAATTCAAAAAGTATCAAGATTAAAACTGCATTTACCAAGACATAAATGAACTATGAATAAAATATTTTTTTTCAAATTAGTCCCATTAATATTCGACGCAGATAGAAATGGAAAATACAAAGCTTCGAGTTTGGATAAAGATGGCATTCGCATCGAGTATTCCCATCCAGAGAATTGAAAATAACAAAGCATGGTGTTGTCATGAGGTATATCTGGGGACACTCAGTGAGTAATAAGGCTATTTTAATTATTACCTGATAATGGGTTTCTTGAAAGTAAGGAACCTATGTTCCCATCATTTGTATCACTCTCACACTCACGTGCGCAAATATTTTATCAAAAACCCATAACAGGATGGAAATAAATTTATAATCCTAATGTGACCAGTTTCTTTTTTTCTTAAAGAAAAATATATATATATATATATATATATATATATATATAGAGAGAGAGAGAGAGAGAGAGAGAGTATAATGGTGATTCTGTATCTATCTGCCTCTAAAAAACCCACGTCATCATGGACATCACAATTACTTGATATCATTTTTATTCAAATCGCAAATATTAAGAAACTTTTTCATATCATTAAAACTGTTAGTCTAATCTGCATACTAATAACAACCATTTGCTTTTTTTTACAAACAACCAAATACCAATTTACTGAGGAAACAGAGTAAGACTAATTTACAAAGTGAACATAAAAATTTGATTTTAATTAGTATCTTGTTTGGTTTCATTCTAAATTGATGTAAACAAAAATCACAACAATAAATTCATTAACAAAAAGAAATAATTGTAATTTTATTATTTACCGGTTGATTGTTTGAAATAGTTAAATTAGGAAAATCTAGCTATGAAAACCAAGAGTGATGGGAAGAGCTTGCGTCCAAGCTGTTCTATCATTCGATTATATCCTGTCTGTTTCAAATATGTTTAAAGTAATAATCTAATTTTAGATAACACTAACTACCATTTTTTATTCCATTATTTTTTTCTTTGATCAATATTTTTAACATTTGAAATCTTGACACTCGCATACACAAACAAAAATTTGTGACTTGTTAAAATAAAGATATAACTGTAGCTGTTTCGTTAGTCTTTCTAATATGATATGATATCTTATAACATTAAACTTGCGCCTGGAAGGTGCATATTTTTGCTAGTAAATATAATAATGATGAAAATTTTACGCTAAAAATCATTATTTATTGGTAAACTGCAGTGCTCTAAGCACAAAATGTTGAGCAGTCTCGCCATATTTTCAGTGCATTTAAGAAATATCCAGATTTAAGCTGTATTTACTATGACAGAAATGCACAATGAATAAGACGCTGATTTTCTTCGAAATTGTCCATTTGCCATTTTGCCATTTCATAAAATAAATAATTGTAATTTGTTCTTTATTTATTGAAAATCTATTGAAATAGTTAAATTAGGAAGATTTTGTTATGAAAGCCGGGAATGATGGGAAGAGCAAGCATTTATGCTGATTTCTTCTTTGATTATATCCTCTCTTTTTCAAATAAGTTAAACCTAATAATCTGATTTTAAATAATACTAATACTATCTATTGTTTTATTAATTTCTTCATAGTTTTCTTTTCACTGACTCGTCTAAATTTCGTTTAGATATCTAGACATCTTTACATACGTTTTGTCAGGTATGAACACATCTTTATTTCAAGTTAAAATGAAATAAAAACTGCTAATATTCAATATATTCTTAATCACATCTTGTATCTTGTTTATTCTCAGGCAAATAACACCGAACAATATTTTGACTAGTGATAATCCCTGTTTTCTATCTATCAGTAAATGTTTATAGCAAAATTATTATCAATGTATTTACACCCCCCATATATATATATATATATATATATATATATATACATATATATATATATATATATATATATATATATATATATATTTGTGCGTGTGTGGGTGTGTATCCCATTTCCGTTTTATTTCCTCAGGGAGATATTTCCCTTTGATCAACAAACTGTCAATAGCAGTCCATATTTTTCCTATGCGTATCCTGATTTATTTTAGTTGTGGCCCTATCGGTACTACTGGATAGTTGCACCACCTGGGTTCTAACGAAATGCTCGGAAAAAAAGTGAGATGAGAACTACAAAAAATAGCATGTGCTGTTTTGAACAAATCCTGAAACCAATACTCTTCAAAACATCAGCTGTATGGCCACTTATCTCTCATCTCATAAATCAACCAATTAAGACGAGTGCAACATGCAGGGCGTAACCGGAGAAGTAAGAACGAACTTAAAAGCGACGTTTTCTTATGAACTCCAATACTAGGACACACCAGTGTTGGCCGATAGCTCTCTTTGGATTCTGGATGCACTCTAGAAGACCTACTTATGGCGTGAGACGATTGAGATGGATGGTGTGTATGTGTGTGTGTGTGTGTGTGTGAGAGAGAGAGAGAGAGAGAGAGAGAGAGAGAGAGAGAGAGAGAGAAAGGGTCAATGAACTCTGTACAATCAGTACGACTTTAAGATATATATATATATAGCCTCAAATAAATAAATTCTCTCACCTTCTCATGATTATAATTTTCCCGCCTTTGTAGAAATATTAAAGTATATAATGATTTATTTAAAGTTTTATTCCCACTCAACTGGTTAGTATTTGAACGCTTGTCTGATCGAAGAAAGTATGTTTTAATCACAGTTTTTTCCTTTCACAATTAATCATCAGGTTATATTGACAGAAGAGATTTCCCTAACACTCTTTCTCTCTTTATTCGTCCCAATCATTCATCGTTCCCGGACCTCCGCACTATATTCTCTATCTGCACAGACCTGATGCGAGTCCTTGATGATCGGCCAACATTAGTGCGTCCATGTGTGGGATTCAATATCAGAAGGTCACTTATGCGTTCGTCCTTGCTTCTCAGCAGTGCCCCACCCAACTTATTTCTTGTTCGTCTGACTTGAATGGTTTCTGAGATAAAACTGAGATATCTGCCATACAGCTGATTTTTCGTGAGGGTGTTCAAAACAGTACATAACATTCTTGTGTAATTCCCATCTAGCTGTTATCTCCATGCGTTCAAGTCGTACATCCACACAGTAGTACTGACACAGTCACAGCTTGGAAGAAATCCCGTTTTATTTTATCAGAGAGATCAAATATCCATAACCTGTCGATAGCAGTCCACATTTTCATTTGGTGTATGTTGACCTCACTTTTAGTAGATTAGTTATTACTGCCGAGGTATGAGAGTGTGTCTACTAATTTTAAAGGCCTGCCACATAAAATGGAGATGACTCCTTTTCGTTTGAAATGTACAAAATCTATTTTATTTGCGTCCACGTGGTGGCTAATTCTTCGAACTGTTTGCTCTAGGCTATGCAGTTGGGATTCAGCTTGGAGAGGTGTATTTGCGAGAAGCACTAGATCATCTGCGTCTGTATTTGTTATAGTTTCTGCGGAATATCATCTGTTTTAGCTTTTGCTAAGTGCAAAATAGTTTTCTTTTATCGACGTTCAAATCACGGGATCTTGGCAGGTTTTTTCACCATTAAAAGCTTCAAATATCAGTTATTTGTTAATTAAATCCAAATGTTAAACTCGTTAGAATGGAGAAAATTCATTTAAGAAGATTTTATTTCTTTTAAACGTACATGAAACTTAGAGTCATGAGACTGACTTGAGGTGAGAAAAAATTTGTTTATTTTAGCTTTATCGTGTTCTACCTGCCAGTATTTGAGCACTTTTCTGATTTAAGAAAAAAATCATGACGATTTTTTCACTTCAAAAGCAGGATACAACATAATGTTAATGTTTAAGCAGAGTTTAACAGGTTTGAATTCAGAGTTTTCCTTCTCCAGGGCCAGTTGCTATACGAAGGTTAAAGAGTCCAGCTTGCCCTACTATTCATCTTGCCCAGTCGGCTGGGGTTGTAGAATACACTGACTGCTTCTCTGCTGAGGGGTAACCCTTCCCCAACAAGTGTCCTGGAACCGACACTAAACAATCTGATATTGAGATTCCAGTAATGCTGGAGCTTTGGGGAATGCGGAGTACCTATTCATTGCCATCGCTCCCAGGTCCAATCTGGCCCGGGGTGGTAGATCCTAATAGGGTCCTATCTATGGGTCAAATAGGACTAAACTGTGTACTTACGCCAAATAGAATTGTTTGAAATAGAACTATTTTGACATTTAACTGTGTGTAACTGAATTATTTTAACGTTTATCAAAATGAATAAATTCGGCGTTAAATGATCCGAAAGAGTTGATACGCCGTAAAACAAAACAATCAACCAACCAACCTACCTCCTATTTATCTATAGCTGAAAGGAGAAAAATTGGATTCATACCTTTCCCAAAGGAATTAGCCCAAAGTAAGGACTTTGGCGTAATGGTTAGAGTGTTCGCTGAATAGCTCAGGAAACATGGGTTCAATCCCAGGTCGAGTCATACCAAAGACTCAAAAATGGTACTTGATGCCTCCTTGCTTAACACTCGTTATTATAATTTTCAGATCAAGGGTAAAGTGGAGCAATCCTGGGAAAAGGCTAACTCCCTTCCCTACACTTCGGTGTAGTAGCTCGACTACGGTCGCCAATTTTAATTACAGCTTAAAATGCAAACGAGTGAAGGATTTGAAACCGAGAAGCTGAGCTTAAACCAAAACCAAATTATAATTGATAAGCAAATTCACAAAGTCTGGATTAAACTTAGGAGTATTTTGTAAAAATGTGTGGATACTAACAAATACGAATTTTAATTTTAATTTTTTAAATATTCTTATTATTTCTATTGGTTTTACATTATCAGTGAATTCTTTTTCTCTGAATAAAGCATTGAATTATTGCCGCGGGATAGATATTTTCCAATTATATTTTTAAATTACAGAAAAGTTTCCACGTAAAATGTAGGAAAAATTGTTTGTTTATTTAAGTTTGGATTAGTGAAAGATGAATAAAACTAGCTGGATATTGCATAAACCGCCACAAAGAAGTCTTGGACTTGGGTCCAGTTATCATTGGGATTTAAATCATGTCTCTACAGTTAGTGATTTTGATAAACATAAAAATACGGCATTGAAAGTTACGAAATCTATCTATCTGTCGATTTATCTATCTGAACTTGTTCAGATATATCACAACCAGCTCGCAGATATATCAATCTATTTAAATATAAATTGACAGAAAATAGATTTTGTTCACAGTGAGACATAAGACCAGATCAGAAAATTGTTTGTTGAGCAAGATTTAAATATATTTGATAAAAGTAAAAATATATAACAGTTCGATTAAAATCCAAAGTGTTTTGATTCTCTCTTCATCAGGATGCTCTTGACTATTTCCTTATGCAAACACGTCTTTCAGATTGTCACGACTGAATCAATGATGAAGACATTATAATTCAAAACTGTATTCGTCAGTTTCTTTATGTGTGGAAACTTGTATGATAAAATGCACAGTAGATAGTGCTTAGAATACGCGGACTGTGTCAAATGTAGGGGTGGTAAGATCACCCCAAAAGGGGTGTGAAACTGAATCTAGTAGTGAGACTTAATTTCTGAAGCTCTGAGGACTATAAAGTACCCCTTTGCACGTTGGACAATTCTGACGAGAAATTTTAGCATCTGTTTCATTCCTGTCTACGGGTCAAATTGACCTTTTTTTTTAAAAAGAAATATTCCTATTCGATAGGATCGTGTGCAAAAAAAAAAAAAAAAAAAAAAAAGATAAAATAAAAAAACAACATAAAAACAACGTACAATGAATTTAATTCCCTTACCTCTAGGCATAAAATAATCTTAGACAGGTTAAAATCCCGTTAAAAACAACAAATCAATCAATCAAATAATAATGTTTCTAAGAAATGTTCCAGGGCAAATAGTTAGCGTTTAATGAAATAGTCTTTGGCTGAAGACCGAACGATTCAAAATATCCACTGTACAATATCAAGCGTTCCATTGTTTAAGAGCCAGTATGAATGCGTGATAGTGATGTATAGCCATTCCAGGTATATACTATATAGTTTTTGTTCAAAATGTTTGTTCTTTGTAAAATGTAAATATGGGAAATCAAGTGATTTTCATACTAAAAATATGTAAATTTTTTAGCCAAAAAATTGGCTTGAGAAGCTGTAATTTTTGTGTTTGTATTTTTTCATTTATTGACCAATCGGCGCTTTCGAGCCTGTTTGAAAGATTTCTTTGAGATTCGCTGACGATAATATTTGATTTACTAAGAAGAATTTGAGAGATCAAAACCCAAAATAATTTTAGAAATCTTTTTCCTCCTAGATTGTTTCAAATACGTTTTCTTTAACCAATTTGAATGACAAATAAATCATCAACGTTTTTATCTAATTTCGAGCCCACCTAAGACCAATGAATGAGCTATAAAAATGCACCGGCAAGTAGATTTTATGGATTCATCCAGTTACCTACTGAAAACTTTCCGATTTATTTCTTTTGATGAATAATCTAACATTCTTTTCTTTCAAGGGTGTCTTTAATTTCAACATCGCTAAATCAGTTTCAACTGAAGGAAAACAGTTTGCTTACACACACACATGCTCGTACAAATAACCTTTCCCCTTGCTAATGAAATTTCTAGCTACGTCTGTTTATATATCAACGCATAAACATACTTTCTCTCTTACATAACGACACACTCGCGTACAGGTCTTTTGTTGTTGTTGTTGGCGACCGTAGTCGAGGGCGACTACAAGGCTCCCTGTTCAATAGCTACTACACCAAGGTTTAGGGAGGGCGCTACTCCTTTCCCTGGATTGCTCCACTTTACCCTTGATGCGTACTTTATATTGCTGAGTGTTAAGCAAGGAGGTATCAAATACCATTTTTAAAGTCTTTGGTATGACGCGACCTGGGACTAAACCCAGACCTCCTAGACCATTGGCGAACACTCTACCCACTAGACCAATACTCACACACCAAATATATAAACTAGATTAAGGCCAAACAAAACAGCTATATTTCACACTTGAAAGTTTACTTTCTTGTAATGTAAATATCGGCAAGTATTTGCGCTCTGACAAATATTAACTTTTCTTAGTTGAAAAGACTTTGTTGTATCTTTTGATTTCCAACAAACTTTTCAATCAATTTAAAGAAATAAAATAAAATAATTTGTAGAGCGGTGTTTTGTTTAATCATTTATACACTTATCCACAACATGTATATGTATATGTTATATGAACCTTATTCTCTGATTAGTCAGCTCCCATCTTATCCATTCACTTCCTCTCCACCCGTCTCTTCTCGGGTCAATCGGTTAATTGCCTCAGTCGCTCTGATGTCTCTTTCGAAAAGCCATCTTTTTTCTTATTTGTTGATGCATAATGAAAGAGCAACCAACCATACCTTCTCATCTACTCCTTTTATTTGTTGACGACTTTTCCCTTCATTTACCCAGCAAGGCCGGCCTAAACGGACAATCAGTAAGAATAAAACGGGGAATCAGTAAGAATTAAATGTTGAGTTCAACCTCTCATACCGAAAGTTTCGCACTAATTAACTTCTTTTTAAAACGAGAGCTGTTTGGTCACATGACTGAAGCCACCGAATGAGAGCTGTAGTCTCAGAGTTCAACGGCTGTCCGTCATACTGTTTAACCGGTTGTATTTTTCCATTCAGGTCTTAATTTGAATGCTAAACTAAATGAGAAAATAGATCCCATCGATCTGTAATCTAAACTTGGAAACTGTTGTAATTTTGTCCATCAGTTTTAGGAAACAGGAAGTATCGGTTCCACTAATTTTGTGAAGAGAGAGAGAGAGAGAGAGAGAGAGAGAGAGAGAGAGAGAGAGAGAGAGAGAGAGAGAAATAACTGCTGACTGGATTCTTGTATCAAATTTATTACAATTACCTTACCAGAGAAGTTGTGAAAGAAACCGCTTTTATATTTTAGAAACATGGAAGTTCATTTGTCGCATGGAATAATAATGATAGCAACGGTTCTTGAAACAGAAACTTCTTGTCAAAAATCTACTGCAACAACTAAGCCAAGTCCAAAAGAAAAATTCACTCGACATATATTTGAAAAAAATTAAAGAACATTAGCCAACGTCTTAGTAAACCCGTTTTGATTTTGAATCACATTTCGTTTTCGAAAAATTCCTGGTAAATTGATTGATTGATTTTAACGGCATATCAACTCGTCGAGGGTTTTTAAATGAAATGCGTTTATTTTACGTTTATATCTATATTTCATTTTTTATTGCTCAAGAGTTTTTTTTTCACGGTTATATGGAGAAAAGGTAGATTTTGGTAGATCTGACAAGATGAGAGAAAATAAATGGAAAAGTGAATCTACTTAAACACAGACCACGGATTCAGTTCAGAATATTTCGTGCTTTCTTTATTGATAGAACTTTTTCAAATGAGAAAATAGGTTTTTCAAAAGTTTAGCAAAAAAGGAAATAGACAAAACTGTACAAAAATTTATATGAAAGAGAGTAGGTTCTAAAGACAAAAGACAAAAAGGAAAGAGGGCGAAATAGATTTAGGGTTCAGTGGTTTTTGTAAAGGTTGTTGGTTTTGATTCAATTTCAGTGAGAAAAAGAGAGATATTATGAAGATGGGGGAGGTCTTAAGAAGTGGTTGGGGTTGTTGTTTTTGATTCAGTGAGAAAAGAGAGATATTATGAAAAAGGGGGGAGGTCTTGAGAGAGAGGAATAGAAGAGAAGTAAAAGGGAAATCGTGATATATATGTTGGGGTGCTGTAGGTGGAGGTTTAGGCATTTAAGTTTCGTTAAAAAATTTTGATAACAATGGAATATCTAACTGAAAAGAAAATCAAAATTATGGAGGCACTGTTGGAGAAAAAAAATTGTCTTGGCTTTTTGCTATCAAGTATTCCTATCTAATTTAAATAATTTGCAAATAGTCTGTTTGACATATAACTGGCATCCTAACATATAATCTATTCGGTTAAGAGTTGATCTGGGTATTAGTGGCAATGAGGGGGTAATCTACTCTCTCCAAAGCTTTAAATCCGAAGCCTCACCAGCATATATGGTTAAGTATCATACCAAGAATACATTTTTTTCTGTGATGGTTCTTAAGCCTCCTCTGGAGATACAGTCAGCATATTCTACTCCACGCTGATATGGCTGGCAATTTGAAATAAAACTTTTAACTAGTATTCCATCTTTAATTCTTTTTCTCTAGCTTTCTGGTGTATCTTCTTGATTGTTATTCTATACGGATCAGTAAAAAATGAGCTTCCGGTTTGATTAGAACTTAAATCATCTTTCCTTGTAGAATTTGTTTATAGACAGCAGCTTACCGAATAGGTTTCGAAGAAAAAAACAATTATGTGATTCAAATCCAGTTATATAGTTTTCATTCTTTTTTACCGGCTCAATGGGTAGAGTGTTCGCCAATGGTCCGGTAGATCTAGGTTCAATCCCAGGTCGCGTCATACCAAAGACTTTAAAAATGGTACTTGATACCTCCTTGCTTTGTACTCAGCAATAAAAGGTACGTATCAAGGGTAAAGTGGAGCAATCCAGGAAAAGGAGTAGCGCCCCCCACCTACACCTCCATGTAGTAGCTATTGAAAAGGGAGCCTTCTGGTCGCTCTCGACGAAAGGGAGACAACTTTACTTTTACTTAGTAATATGTAATTTTATTAAAACATCTTCAGTGAAGCATTGTCATTATTATTAATTATTTGACAAGACCTTCAGAACTGGAACCTCACCATCAGATTCAGTTTTGTGACAAAGTCAAGATATTTCTTTTTAGAGGTGTTCAACCCCTAGGTAGAGAATACAGTTAGTGCATTCTAAGTCCCGTTGACAGTGAGGTTTCAGCAGTTCTTGTAAAAGAATAGTAGATTTGACCTCAATGAGAGCTATTCTTGTCTCTAACCACTGAACTAAATAAGAAACTGCCGACAAAGAATGTTGTTGTTGTGTTTTGTGGCTTATTCATCTTGATACATAAATGCGCCTTGACCTACTTACAAGAAAATATTCGTATGAAAGACTACACACCTGGGAAAAAATACATGTCTATTATAATCAGGAATAGAAAGAATACCTTTGGGAGATTTCTTCGAAGAGATGGAAAGTGCAAAATCTCGTGGAATCTTTTAAAAGATAAAAAAAGAAAAAGCAAAAAAAAAAAAAAAAAAAAGGAAAGAAAAGAAGAAAAAAGAAATAAGAATTCGTTTGGTCTTTAAATCTCAGTACGAACCCTATTAGAATAATGAAATTAATCTCACCAAATACCCTATATATTTTCTGGAATATAAATAACTGCATGCCTGGTAATTTTAAATGTACAATGATCTCATTCACCCACTGTATCACTTTTTACAAATTGTTCGTGATAACTTTTTAGTTAACCATCACACTACAGCCGTTGACCTTCAGTTTAGACTATTATCGTTCATGGCGATAATAAACAAGCATCTTAGATACATACAAAACATACATATATACATATTTAGTATTAATTATATGCCCATTAAATATATATATATATACACGCCCTCCCCTACACCTCAGTGTAGTAGCTACTGAAAAGGGAGCCTTCGAGTCACCCTCGACTACAGCCGTCAACTTTACTTATATATATCAAACCCCTTCGCACGATCAGGACGCAACACAGGAGTTTAACAGGTTTGAATTCAGCGTTTTTCTTCTCTTAAACCAGTTGCCATAGCAAGGTTGAAGAGCCCAGGCTAGCCAACTATTTACCCGTAGTTGGAGTGAGAATAATTGGATTCATAACAGTCTAATAGCTACAAACTGCCAAATAAAGGATTTTAACTCGTCTCACCACACACATTTCAAGTGGTAGTAACCATTACAACACGAGTATCTCCTTTATATAAATATATATTATTCGGTCCAGTTAAACCGGAGTCGGGAATAATTCTGTCAGGACAAAAAATCATTCAACTATGAACATTTAAATTTTCCTGGTAAAGAGCTCAATGTAACTGACATCACAGAGCAATAATTTCTTTAAGAAAAACAAAAAATCGGTCACATTAGGATTATAAATTTATTTCCGTCCTGTTATGGGTATTAATGTGAATCAATAACACCAAAAATAACCGGACTTCTTCAGATCTAATGGATAAAAATTAAGAATAGACACAGGAAGTTATATATATATATATAATGAAAGAAAGGCAAAAATGAGAAAATATTTGCCTCAAAATGTGATTGATCTGACTCAAAATGTGATTGATGTTTTCATGACCAAATAGATATAAAACGTCAAAAATATTAAACTCATGAATATTAGAAGCCCTTGAATTTTCCTGTGGAATGTCTAAGCATCAGACGTAAATCAGAATGAATAAATAACTGGAAATACGGAATTAAATTTCTGAATTATAATAAATTTCGCTGAGAAAAACAGCCCAGTCAGTTGGAGCTTTAGAATACACCAACAGCATCTCTGCAGGGTAGTGAGACCCGTACCAACGAGTGTCCTGTATATGACGCTAAGTAATCGGATGGTGAGGCTCCAGTAACCCAGGAACTTTGGAGAATGCCGAGTACCCGTTCACTACGATCGCTCACTGGTTCACTCAAGCCTGGAGTAGCAATATCTAAAAAGGTCCAATCTACTGGTCAAATAGAACTGTTTGACCTTTAAACTTAGCGCATATAAAAGACTTATACCAAACTGAATTGTTTGAAATAGAATTGATTTATCATTTAATAATGTGTAAACAAATGACTGGTGTTGAATTGAATTTTTAGTTGAGCATAGAAATAGTTGGAACAATTTAACTTTGTTGACTTATGTCTAGAAATCATATGTAACAAATATATATGTATAAACAGGATTAAATAATCAACAATGTTTGGTTTTGTTTCTTTGTTTAATGGCATATCAACCTTTGTAGGTTATTTAATGCCAAAGCTATTCTCCCAGAAGAACAGTCCAACAATGTTTGATATGCCATAAAACCAAACGAACCAAATCATATATATCTAATGTATATTTTTAAAGAGGATTTGGCTTTAAATAACCGACAATGTTTGATATGCCATTTAAAAGCAAACTAAACCTTAGAAAAACAATATCTGCTCGACACAAATCACAACATAAACAAAGATCTTAAATTCACCTGAGGGGATTACTTATGTGGTGGTTGTTAACGTTTGGATTGTGATATTGTAGTAAGTGTGTTCGAAATCTAGCCACGCTATTACGTTGGCTTTTGAACTAATACTCTTGGGAAAGGTATCGAACACACAGTCTTTACAGCTTTGGAGTAAAAATAAAAGAAAAAAAGTGTTCACACGATTAACCCTTTCAGCATGAATCCATTTACCCAAATTATAAATCGTAGCAAATATTCTGATAGATTTCACTTAATATATATATATATATATATATGCTGAGCGGTATGATACTAAATCTAACGTAAAGTTGGGCGGGTTCCGATCCCAGCATCAAGCGTCCTACGTGTCTAGCCACACTGAAGAGTTGTGATACAACGAAACAGTCTGTCTGTGGATGACAATATGTACGCTTTCCCTTAGGGATTGAGCCCTCTGGCGAAAGAAATTACGGCAGCCACACGCATAATGCAAAGATCTTCGAACGACGTGTGCACGCTGGTATCCGGTAAAGTATAAATGTAAAACAAACCAAAGCTACTACTTAATGTCTTATAATTCCGAGTATGATTCCGAATCTGACGTAAAGTTGGGCGGGTTTCGATCCCAGCTTCAAGTGTCCTACGTGTCTAGCCACACTGAAGAGTTGTGATACAACGAAACAATCTGTCTGTGGATGACAATATATATATAGGTATATATATATATATATAAGTTGGTCTACTATAGTTGATGGCGACCCGAACGTTCCCTTTTCAATAGCTACTACACCGAAGTGTTGGGGAGGGCACAACTCCTTTTTCCTAGATTGATACATACCTTATAATGCAGCATCCAGGAACATTTTTAAGTCTTCAACTTCGGATTGAACGTCGGTCTTCCGGATATATATATATATATATATATCAGCACATATTATCCATATTATATTATGAAAGGTAGGTACGTGAATTTGTCTACTAGTTTAAGTGGGGTTCCTTCTAGAGTGGAGCCTTCTGCATAGTTTGGAACGAGCAGCAGCAAGCATAGGCCTCTATGTTAATGCACACAAAACGGAATATATGTGCTATAACCAAACGGGGGACATCTCCACTCTAGAAGGAACCCCACTTAAACTAGTAGACAAATTCACGTACCTAGGAAGCAGCGTCGAATCAACCGAAAAGGACATCGAAACGAGGCTAACGAAAGCATGGACAGCTATCAATAGGCTATCGATTATATGGAAATCAGACCTAACCGATAAAATGAAACGCAGTTTCTTCCAAGCAGCGGTCACATCGATACTGCTATATGGATGCACTACATGGACGCTAACAAACGGCTGGAGAAGAAACTAGATGGCAATTACACAAGAATGCTGCGTGCAATCCTGAACAAGTCCTGGCAGCAACACCCCACAAGACACCAACTGTACGGCCACCTGCCCCCTATCACGAAAACTATTCAAGTTAGACGAACCAGACATGCAGGACACTGATGGAGAAGCAGAGATGAACTCATAAGAGATGTACTCTTATGGATCCCCACACATGGCCGCGCAAAAGCAGGGCGACCAGCTCGAACGTACATTCAGCAGCTATGTGAGGATACAGGATGTTGTCTTGAAGACCTACCTAGGGCGATGAACGATAGGGAGGAATGGCGAGAGAGGGTCAGGGATATCCGTGCTACCAGCACGATATGATGATGATGATGATATTATGAAAGAAAGTTATCATTTACATAAGTTTGGTTAAAAACCTGCAAACTTTACTTTTTTTTATAATTTCATCATGTTTTTTCTCAAGCTTTCTTGATAGATGTTTTGTATGACGGTCCAATTGATAGAGAAGTTCTGCTTCCAAGCGATTTCGATCATATCGATTAATCGTCTCAGGGAGATGTTTTTGTATACGTTGGATGCGATATTTATTTTGTTGCAATGGTTTATGATTGGTGTGAGATCTTTGTTTGGCTTGTTACTTGTTGAAGATGTTTAATATGTAAGTGCTCGTGTTCAAAACTATTTTATTTATGATTGGTTGTTTATCTTTAATACGAATAACTTTAAAGTTTTGTATACATTTCTCGTTGTTATTTTCATATTTACTTCTAGTGCTACTGCTTAAGACTTTGTATTTCAGTAGATATGAATTTATCTGTGTTATTCCAATGTATAATAGTTGGTTGATGACGCTATTATCAGAGAGGTGGTATATCAGCTGATGAAATTATCAAAACATTAAGTACAGATATAGAAGTTTGGTTTCTTTGTTTAATGGCATATCAACCTTTGTAGTTTATTTAATGCCGAAGCAATTCTCCTAGAAGAACAGTGGTGGTACTATTTAACCCATAGCTGGGAGGATAAGGGGGTTCATACCTTTCTCAAGGGTATTTGCCCGAAAGTGAACGACTGGAGAACGAACTAGCTTACTACAATTCCGTAGCCCATCGCTTTAACCATTACACCACGAGGACGCCCGCTATAAATATAGATTATTAAAAATAAACAACAGAAATATGCTTCTTTCTTTCTTACCCTTTTTCGATGGTGTCGAGGTACGCTGCCTTGAGTCCTTGATATGACACTAAACGGTAGCCGGTGGTGAGGCTCCTGTTCTGAATCTTAGATCAACCCCGACGCGGAGTGGTAGTAAACATTTTCAAATAGATTTATTTGTCTAATAGACCAGTTAGAAAAGTATTAGTATCAGATAAGTACATTTAAAACCAAGCGCAAAAGATTATTATGATTATTATTATTATCATTTTATTCTTTTGATAGTTTTTCACACTAGCGTTAGCTGATGATTTTTCGCTGAATTTTATGTGACAACTAGTCTTCTTAAGTCTCCAGGACTCTTCTCAGTATTCTGGCCAATCTTGATAATGCTATAGTTTGGATAGTCCCCATTCGTCCTCTTATTGGCAAGTGTTTCAGTTCCTGTGCCAAACCTTTGGGGACAGCACCGAGTGCACCAATAAGAATTGGTATCACAGTCACTTTCATGTTTTTTCTGTTCTCTAGCAAGATCTTTTTACTTATCTCTCTTATCGTTTTCCATCGGTTTTACCCTGTAGTTACGTGGAACGGCAAAGTCAACTATTCAGTAGTTTCTCTTTTTTTGTTGACTATCAGTACATCTGGTTGTCTGGCCGAGATTTGGTGATCCGTTTGTATCTCAAAATCCTAGTGGAGTTCGTGCGTTTCATTTTCTAGGACAGATTCTGTATTTTACATATACCATTTGTTCCTATGGTCAAATTTAAATTTCTTTCACAATTCCCAGGGGATCACCTTGCCCACCCAGTCCTGTCTTGTCTTATACTCTTTCTATGTTAATTTGCTGCATTCGCTTATTAAGTGATTGATCGTTTTATAATTATTATTATTATTACCATTATTATTATCATTAAATAGGACAAATTACTTTGAAATATATGATTTCAAGGAAGACAGAGCTCGGCTTAAAATAGTCAAACCTTAGTTGATATACTGTAAACCAACCAACCAACCAGCAATACTTATGTGATCAATTTCATTAAAAAGAGAAGTTTGTAGTCTGTACCATCTAATTTGTTTTATTATGTTTGCTGGAAATCAGTAATTGTATTGTCAATTACTCGTTGCGTTTTTGTTTGATCTTTGTTTCCTTCCTCACTTAAAATAAGGTTCTTTTTTTTCTTCATTTTTAGCGATGTCTAGAATACTTTGTCTTGAGTCCTGGGTATGTTAAAAAATTCCATCTGATGGTAAGGCTCTAGTACTGAAAATCTAGGGAATGCAGAGTTACTTCTTTGTTGCCATTACTCCCAGTTCGACTCTAACTTGGATTAGCTGTACCTGTTTGGATCCTGTTTAAAGATCAACTAGATCTATTGGAGCTAATGAAGTGTTTACTCGATTAAAGAAGATGCATTTTCAGAAGATGCATTTATCATTAAGGGTTTTCAGACTATTGTCTTCATCGTTATGATTATTTCCACAACGTTTCGGCTGATATGTCCTCCGGCCTTCTTCAGGTGTTTGTCGAACTCGGGAATCTACACGGAACTTCGAACTAGGTCCTTTATTGAATCCACGGGGGTCACCTGTTCTGATTCCGTTAGCCATAAACGGGTACAAGTGTTAAGTATTCCTGTATTGTTGCTCGCCTACAGTCAGGATTGAACCTACAACCTCCAGATGATTGTCTCCTTAGATTCAATTAATACAATATCTATATGCAGATCAAATTCTGCTTTGTCATTCATCCGATAGTTCTCAAAAAATGCCACTTATGCCACTCTTTTTCTTGCCATTTTTTCTGAAAGCCTCCAGTTCAATCTTAAAATGTTTTACACTATAGTTGTTTTTGGTCTTATTTGACAATTGGTTCCAAATATATACTAAAACTACTCTATTAGCATAAAAAGAAAATAGAAAGATAAATAAAATAAAATAAAATAAAATAAAATAAATGAAAATAAAAATGAATAAATAAATAAATAAATAAGTCAGGAAACAGTTTTTGAAATCTGTATTGACTGTAACTTTCCAGTTCAGGAGAAATATTGAAAAAACGTCAACCATAATTAGAAGTTTTCTAAGTTTCAATTAGATCACATCTAATTTTTCTTTCTAGTAAAGAAGTTAATCCTAATCTCTCCCAATAAATGTAATCTTTTACTGTTTTTATTATTTTTATCCGTCTTTGTATATAATCCAATCTTAGTATTACTCTCTAATTTCCATGTCAAGACAGTGAAGCCCAAACCTGAGTATGATATTCTATATGAAATGTTTTTAGGGTTTTATATATTTTTCAAACAACATTTTTCTCCCTTGAAATAAATTTTAACCATCTAGCCAATCATTCCATCTGCTTTCGATACGACTGAACTCGCTAATTCGTAGTAATTGATTTGCAAAACGAACCATTGCTCCACAAGGTACACCTGGTTTTTCCGATATTTTGAACCCACTTTTTCATTTCTCTTGTTAACTTTATTGCTCGGGGTTTAGAATACTTTGTATCTCCTGCAGAAGGGTAAGCCGTCTCCTACCAATTTGGCTAGCTGTACATGACACTCAAGTGCATCTGATTTGCGACGTATAGAGTCTTCCTCCATTACTATGACTCCCAGATCCACTTTGACCCGCTCGGATAGTACTTGCTAGGGTCTCATCAATAGTTCAGATACATTCGAAAATTATTTGTATTAAATAGAAATACTTGATACCATAAAACCATTTGCAAGATCTACATTAAAAAAACGAATATAAATGAACAAAAATACTCTTGTCCAGTCGTCTGGGGCTGTAGTATACACTGACAGCACTTCTGCAGAGGGGTAAGGCCCAGTCGGCTGGGACTGCAAAATACACTGACTGCTTCTCTACCGAGGGGTAAGACTCCTGCAATGAATGTCCTGTATATGAAACTAAACAATCTGATGGTCAGACTCCAGTAATGCTGGAACTTTGGGGAATGTGGAGTACCACTTCATTGCCATAGCTGACAGGTCCACTCTGTCCCGGAGTGGTAGTTCCTGAGAAAGTCCTAGCTTTGGGTTAAATAGAACTAAACTGCGTACTTATGCTAAACTGAAATGTTTAAAATAGAACTGTTTGACTAAACTTAATAACTTGAAATAGAAACTTTTTAGGTGATTTAAACTGCGTAGTTACGCAAAACTGAATTGTTTGAAATAGAACTCTTTTTGACATTGAAACTGTACTACGCAATTCTGAGTTGTTCGAAATAAAACTGTTTTGATATGTAACTGGGGGTAAACAAAAACTATACTCATACTAAACTGAAATGTTTGAAATAGAACTGTTGGACTAAACTGAATAGCTTGAAATAGAAATATTTTTAACAATTAAACTGTGTACTTATGCTAAACTGAATTGTTTGAAACAAAACTGTTTATTTGTATAAAAATGGATTTGGCATTAAATAACCTACAAATGCCATAAACACAAACAAACAAATAAACATACTTATTTTTGTCCTTTCATTAGTTATTTCCTTATTTTTTCTTTCTTTCATCGAATTTATTGACCGTATCTATAAGTATATCACGCGTATGGGTTCATAAAACACATTCCAATTTTAGAAAGCCTTTTACTCTGTTTGAATATTTCACCTTTACAGATAAGATAAAGACACTTTTACTTTGGGATTTTCTGAAAACATTGACTTGGAAACGGGTTCCAAAGCTCGATTTTCCGATCATCAATAACAAGAAAGTTTCAGCAAAGCCGAAGAATACGGATATGTAATAATATTTAAAAAAACACTTTGTTTTGTTTATCGAATTGTTAAATACAAGTAAGAAGATTCTGAGAATTATTATTTTTATTTATTGCGAACTTCTAGTCCTCATCTTGGTAGTTATTTTTTTTCTTTTTTTTTTTTTTTTGTTGTTTCTTCTTCACTACGTTTCGGCCAAATTTCACCTTTGGCCTTCTTCGGGCGATTAACCGCGACCTCGGATAGGAATGCTGAGTCTTGTAACCGTATCCCCAGTAATTACTGCCTTTCATTGTTGTTGTCTATCGCACCAAGGTTTTGACCAAGTAAACCTCTGGCCGGCTTGGATAGGAATTGAAACCGCTATCTTCTGACAATGCTCACCTGGAACCGTAGAGACTCAACACCTCTATCCGCTGCGCCACGGGCTCCGAAAGCGAATCAAGGTTGGATTTTTGGTCTCGTAAATCCAATAATTTGTTCTTCTTATCTGGTCTTCCATAGTCGGGTCTGTACCGAATTTGTAATTGTCTTTTAATTGGAACCATTTTGATATGAGGCTTCTTAATCTGAGAATTAATTTTTTTATTTATTGCGGACTTTTTGTCCTCATCTTGGTAGTTTTTTGTGTGTGTTGTTTCTTCTTCACTACGTTTCGGCAACGTGGTGCGATAGACAACAACGTGGTGCGACAAAAAACGTGGTGCGATAGACAACAACTATGGAAGGCAGTAATTACTGCCGGATACGGTTACAAGACTCAGCATTCCTATCCGAGGCCAGAGGTGAAATTTGGCCGAAACGTAGTGAAGAAGAAGAAAAAAAAACTACCAAGATGAGGACAAAAAGTCCGTAATAAATGAAAAAAAATTAATTCACAGATTAAGAAGCCTCATCTCAAAATTGTTCCAATTAAAAGACAATAAGAAGATTCTGTTGTATTTTCACAAAGTTTTGCTTGCCTTCAAAAACCTGATTTTAACTTGGGTTCGAATACGGATCTTTGGTCCGAATGGGAACTACGTAATTACCCCAGCCTTGAAGAAGGCCTTACAAAGACATGGCATCCATGCAGAACAGCTAAGTGCTCCGTTCCAAAACCCAACTGATAAAAAGTATATTTGTCTGAGATCAAAGCTAACAACTTCTCGACTGTATTTTTAGGTACAAATCTCAAAGTAGGCAGTCGTCAAAAGCAGAAAGCAAAACAAATGTGCGTTTGAATATTCTATTTGAATAAAACATTAGGAAGGTCATTGCCACGTTATTTTCTGTTTTCTAATAAAGTGATACAAACAAATGGTATATTCACAACCTAGCACCTGTCCTAGAAAATAACACACATAAACTCCTATGGGACTTTGATATACACACGGACCACTTAATCTCGGCTAGAAAACCAGAACTAAAAATAATCAACAAAAAGAAGAGAACTTGCAAAATTGTCGACTTTGCTGTTCTGGCTGACCACAGAATAAAACTGAAAGAATGTGAAAAGAAGTACCTCGACCTTGCTTGTGAATTGAAAAAACTATGGAACATGCAGGTGA
This sequence comes from Sepioteuthis lessoniana, assembly GCA_963585895.1. Classification (NCBI taxonomy): domain Eukaryota; kingdom Metazoa; phylum Mollusca; class Cephalopoda; order Myopsida; family Loliginidae; genus Sepioteuthis; species Sepioteuthis lessoniana. The sequence continues at coordinate 128,348 of CAUZXS010003071.1, read as the reverse complement.
CAATTATATCAATTGAAACTGGTGCGTTTGGAACACTAGCTAAAGGATTACTAAAGGGACTGGAGGACTTGGAAGTTGGCGGACGAGTGGACACCATCCAAACTACTACATTATTGAGAACGGCCTGGATACTGAGAAGAGTCCTGGAGACTTGAGGAGACTTGCTGTCACTCAGACTCCAGTGAAAAACCATCAGCTAACGCTGTTGTGAAAAACTCTAATGAGTAAATATAATAATAATAATAATAATAATAATAATAATAATAATAATAAAGGTTTAGATGTGACAGTTAATCACATGATAAACACACGAAAGGAATAATGAGTAAATATAATAATAATAATAATAATAATAATAATAATAATAAAGGTTTAGATGTGACAGTTAATCACATGATAAACACACGAAAGGAATACAAGAAAAGGCACGGGTTCGTGGTAAAGGTGATACAATGGAAATTGTCCAAGAGTTAAAAAAATAACCATACAACCAGAATCTATCAAAGAAAATAAGAACATTAAATTCTCTGGGATTTCGAGATGCGAACAGATCACTTAATACAAGCCAGTATGCCATCATCATCATCATCATCATGTTGTGCCGCTTGCACGGATATCTCTGACCCTCTATCGCCACTTCTCCTTATCATTCATCGGCTCTGGCAGGTCTTCAGGGTTACATCCCGTATCCTCACAGAGCTGATGTATGTATGTTCGAGCTGGCCGTCCTACTTTTGCTAGGCCATATGCGGGGGTCCATTGGAGTACATCACTTATGAACTCGTCCTTGCTTCTCTAGCAGTGTCCTGCATGTCTGGTTGGTCTAACTTGGATAGTTTTCGTGATGGGAGGCAGGTGGCTGTATAGTTGGTGCCTTGTGGGGTGTTGCCGCCAGGACTTGTTCAATATTGCTCGCAACATTCTTGTGTAATTGCCGTCTAGCTTCTTCTCCAGCCGTTTAGTTAGCGTCCAAATAGTGCATCCATATAGCAGTATCGATATGACCGCTGCCTGGAAGAAACTGCGCTTCATTTTATCGGTTAGGTCTGATTTCAATATGATCGAAAGTCTATCGATAGCTGTCCATGCCTTCGTTAGCCGCGTGTCGATGTCTTTTTCGGTTTATGAGACGCTGCTTCCTAGGTAGGTGAATTTGTCTATCAGTTTCAGAGAGGTTCCAACAAGTATGCCATATATAGTGTCAATTCACAAGAAAGAACATATCATTTTGTGAATATTACTTATCTGGCAAATTACAGGGTTAAAATGAAATGAAATGAAAAGGTAGATAAATCCTAGGCTCTTGCCAGAGAGCTGGAAAAAACATGAAAGTGACGGTGATACCAATTGTAAATGGTGCGATTGGAATGGTTCGCGAGAGGTTTGAAAGGAAACTAGATGAATGAAAGATAAGAGAGACAATCAAGACTAATCAGACGATTGCATTTTAAAGATCTGCTAGAATAGTCAGCAAAAATATCTGAAGAGACTTGCAGTCACTTAGATCCCAGAAAAAGACCATGGAATACTCACAAAGTGTAGAATTATAATACTGGGGTACTAAAAAGAGACAGATATAGGATCCAACAATACAAACGAAACGAAAGGAAATTTAACCAACTAGTTGTTTGGAAAGCATAAATTGAACTACAGGATGTAAATGGTGTTGCATACTACTCATAGTCATAATCATAATGGTATACAGTCAAATACAAATACACAGGCAGACTCTGTTGTTCAGGTACGAACGCGTTTATAAACTTCTGACTTCGGTTCTTTGACACGAGGAGAGAGACATCATTCTTACTATGCTAACCCCATCCCAACGCACGGCGCATCTTGTGCTGTTTAATATCTCTGTCTGTAGAGATCCGAAAACCTTAACCGCCGCCACAATGGTAGAAAACTCAATTCTCTATGCCCCAATGGCAGAGAAATCAAATGTCTGCCTGCATGGTCCAATGTCAACTTTCATCTCACTCTTTTTCAAAATCCTCAAATTCTTAGGACCATCTCTTCCAGGCATGACGTCATTTACATTCCAGCCCCATTTCCTGTCTGGGGGTTTATTATGACAATGGTGATTGTCATATCCTTTGCGAACGAGCGTAAAACTGCACCCAATAACTATGCCCTGAACTAAGTGACTCGAATATTTCAAAGACTTACCAAACTGAATGATAAAATATAATAAACGAAAAATGATTTATATAAAAAGAATCATTCCTTAATTATATAACAATGGAAAAAAGCATGAAGCAAACTTGGAGAACACAAACAACACAACAGTAAGTCCGAATGGTTAAATAATCTAAAAGGGAATTGCAAAGAATTAAAGAGAAACAGGAAGTTGAAACACATCTGGATTCATTAAAAGGAACTCTCTAGAAGCGTCTTACTGGAAAGCACCATGACATGATGAGATATATAGATTCTGGCTTCAAAACTTCCCATCTATGAGAGATTAGCTCAGCAACTAAATAAATAACTACAAGAGGCAAGAATATTCAAATGAATGATAAAAGGGAAAACTTCCTAATGCAGAAAAGACTTCCCAAAGGAGATATCCGTGGCAACTACAGATAAATAACGTGTTTGTATTTGATGAGGATGCTAACTACACAAATAAGAGAAGAAATCTATTATTCACTTAAAAACCGGAAATTGTTCCCAGGAGACCAGAGAGGATGACGCAAATAAACTAAAAAGAAACAAATGAATTATCATACATAGAATTACACCTCTTAAATGCGGTAAAGTCAAAGTGATTTGCAATGCTGCCAAATGATCTGGTCTTAAAAATGAGACATAAAATTCTCTAGGACTTACATAAACCTCACCAAAATCCGGCTTGAAAACCAGATCTAGTTCAAATTAACAAGAAAAAATAGCTTGTCATCCACTGGATTTTATCATGGAACGATAGAATGAAAATAGTAAATGAAAAGTTGGAAAATATCTGGATCTTGAGAGAGATGAGTCAAATCAGTGGAACATAAACGTGACGGTGATATCAGTTGTTGAGATTAAAATTTGACTTCTGACCAACCAGAATCTGTACCAAAAAATAAGACACAGGACATTTTCTGGGACTCTGCAATACAAACGAATCACCCAAACCCTGCGAGGAACCAAACCTAGTATGACATAGTTGAAAAATAATAAAATATGTGTGTGTGTGTGTGTGTGTGTGTGGAGATTTATGTAACAGGATAAATATTTTTACCTTGTTATTTGCCATAACTATGTGAATCTTTACACACACGCACACACACACACACACACGCGCGCGCGCGCAAATATATACAAATAGTCTTTCTCAAACACACACACACGCGCGCGCGCGCACGCGCGCAAATATACAAATGCTCTTTTTCAAACACACATACACACACACACACACACACACATTTTCTCTTTCTCATTCACACGCATATATGCATTCGTTTTCTCTCAAACACAGAGACACACACTCACACTGTCTCAAACATTTACACACAAACGCTCTCGCTCCCTCTCTTTAATAAATACTGTCCCGTACACTCACTCTCTCTCTCAAACACATTCACACACACACTCTCTTCTCTTTTAAACACATATTCATATACACTCCCTTGACCTCTCTTAAAAGAATAAACACATTAATCTTTCTAAAACATACACGCACACACACACACACACACACACACATTCATCAATCAACCTTCTTCTATGCATGTACGATAAGAATTGGAAGGTTGGTAGCGTTTAAAGGCATATAAACTCTTAAAGGTAATTTCATATCAAATCCTGTTTATACATATGTGTATAAAATATACATGGTTTGTTATCGAATAGTTTGTAGGTTACAGTCTTAAAATGAACCAGAGCTCAAACATTAATAGTTTTCTTTACACATAGTTAAAAGTTATGTTTTCTATCACCAGTAGTTTTCTTTGTACTCAATGAAATGGCTCCAAATATTGCTATCTAACACTCATAGTTCTATTGCCACACAGTGAAATAGTTTCAAGTATTACTATTTAATATTAGTAATTCTATTCAACATTATTTATTCGTTAGTATACACTTAAATGGTTTCAAGTATTGCTATATAATACTAACAATTCAATTTGAAAGTCATTTGGGTGCACACTGTTAAATGATTTTTAGTATAGAAAATTATTAAATATTTCTATTTTAGCTATACATAGGACCCTAACAGGTACTACTACTCCTGGTTAGAGTGGACCTGCGAGTAATGGTAATGAAGGTATTCTCTACATTTCCAAAAGCACCAGATTTGGAGCCTCACTATTAGATTGTTTTGTGTTATATCCAGGACATTCACTGGTTGGACTGTCTAACTCGTCCGCAGTTGGTGTATTCACTAGCCTCAGCAAACTGGGCTAGACGAGGGTTGAAAGATAACAAATTCGGTAATTGTAAGGTGTCTCGTGTCTTATTTCCAAGAATGTATTTTTTATGTTGTATTCTTTATTTTTGGTTCAAGGTTTCATGGCACAAACGACCTCACATAGTGACGTTCTCCATTCGTTTTCTATATCTGCTGTTAAGGAAAATCTTTTTTTCCGTTCTGCCTTTTTGGATTGACGTCAGAAAGATTTTTTTCCTTACGTCCTCAAAAAGCTTAAAAGAGAATTTATCGCATAAAATACCAAGTTTATTCAGAACATATGATGCCATGAAAACATACGTAGTTTCGTTAAAAATCAACTTCGTCCTTGAAATGGATATATATTTCATACTTATGCTAGTGGTTGGTGCTCGAATCCAGATTTTGGAAATGCTGATTTTCTTGGTATGTAGGCCATGTAAAATAGAACGATAATCTAATACAATCTTCACGTCCCATTTCGCTTCTTTCGATTAACTTTGTGTCTTATCAAGCTAAGCTTTGTAAATATCGAAAATGATGGCCTTCCTCATGCTTCAAATATATAGGTTTGACGTTCAAGCCTAATTTAATATCAATGCTTCAAAATATTTCTATTTTCAGAGTGGCAGAATCTTTACTTGGATAATCAATCTAACCCGATCTTTGACTTCTTATTTAACTTAGAACATATCTTAAGAAGATTTAATCTTGGATTTTTAAAAAGTATCCGATCAAATCCACGTTTAAAAAATTCAGATTAAGATAAATGAGAACGTCAAACAAGAAACTAAAAGCTATGTAAATGGAGAAAATGGGGCGTTCGTGGCATAACGGTTACTATCGTAGGAAGTGTAGTCAGCTACAAATCCTGGACATGGTTGTTTTCATTTCTCAAAACATAGACACCCCTGAGAAAGGTGTGAATCCAACTATTCTCTCCAGCTATGAGTACACCTTGGGATGGTAACCAGTTTAGGAGAAGGAAAATTCTGAATTTAAAGCAAACATGGAGACAGATAGGATCCATCAAGCCATTCCTGCTCAAAACATATGAGTAATTTCCCTACGAATAAACCATGTTATGAAGCCAGTGAGAGATACATTTTCAAATTATGGTCTCTGATTTGTACACAGACATCAATTAAAAAGATTAGTTATTGATTATTTACAAAGTTATTGTTATGGCTGTTGAGACCTTATCGTGAATTACGTATTAATGATCTCATATACCAAACCTTACTATTGTGTTCGGTGCTGTTTAAGTACTTCATATATGTGACCAAATGCCAAACATTCATAAAGAAGACTTGATCTCGGTATATAAAGCCTCTACTACTGAATATTGAATTCGATTTTAATTGGTTTTACTATATTTTTTGTTTCTTTCTTGGTGAAATCGTTATCATCGTAGGAAATGGACTCGACTAATTGAGTTTAAATCCTGCAAGAATACTCAGTAAAAATATCTGAGGAGACTTGTAGTCACTTAGATCCCAGAAAAAGACCACCAGCACTTGCTGGTATGGAATACTCACAAAGTGTAGAATTATAATACTGGGTTTACTAAAAAGAGACAGATATAGGATCCAACAATACAAAAAAAAAAAAAAAAAAAAACGAAAGGAAATTTAACCAACTAGTTGTTTGGGAAAGCATAAATTAAACTACAGGATGTAAATGCTGTTGCATACTACTCGTAGTCATAATCATAATAGTATCACAGGTACGAACGCATTTATTAACTTCTGACTTCGGTTCTTCGACACAAGGGGAGAGACACAATTCTTACTATGCTAACCCCATCTCAACGCAGGGCGCATCTTGTGGTTTTGGCATTTGTCTGCATTTCGCATTGCGCAAAGAGTATGAATCTAACTATTCTCCTTCATCATAGGGGTAAATAGTGGGGCACACAGGGTTCTTTATCCTTAATATAGCAACCGGTATAAGTGAAGAAAATATCTAAATTTAAATTAGTAAAACTTTGCTTGAAAATTTATCTTGTGTCACATTGCTGAGACTTTGGTATATATATACGAGGATCATTAAATTAGTTTCCAGATTTTTTTCGTATGGGCACTTTTATTGATAGTACACACATGAAACTCTACTCCCCTTCGAAGTAATCTCCTCCGGCTGCAATGCACTTGTACCGTTCCAACAATTTCTGGAAGGCCCCATCGAAGTCCTCTTGTATGAGCGTGTCAATGACCTTCGTCATAGCCTCTTTCATCTCCTCAATTGTCTCATAACGACAGCTTCTGAGCTTAGGGAATAAGCAAAAGCCACAGGGAGCAAGGTCTGGACTGTAGGGAGGCTGAGGAATTGTCTTGATGCCTATCTTGGTCAAATAGTCTATGACAAGGATGGAGTTGTGGACTGGTGCATTGTCCCGGTGGAAATGCCATTGAGCCGATTTGAAGAGTGCTGGCCTCTTCCGACGGAATCTTTTCCTGAACTCCCTTAAAACCTCAACTTAGTAACCCTAACCCTAACCGTTTGGCCAATCAACTGTGGTGTATTGACTTCCTTACCCCTCCCACACCTCCCATGGTCGAAATGCGGTCTAAAACATTCCATAAGTTGCATTCTTTCCAAGTTTAAAACATAATTTTATTGCATATCTTTCTTCTAAAGTGTCCTGACGTCAAGATTGCATTTTTGAAATTCACCAGCTGTGACAATAAGGCTTTAGTAGGGTGTATTCCAATTCGTGCTATAGCTGTTCATTTGAACCTGAAATCATAAAAAATTGGTCAGTAATGTCATAAGATATATAGCAATAACATAGTAAATTCTCAAGTGTCTACAATAATTTCAAATGCCAGTACAAATAAAAGTCTGGAAACTTATTGAATACACCACATATATTTTTTTTTTCTGACTTTGTGCCATAATAAGTTAAATTAAATAAATATTTATGATGTGTCAACAGTCATGTGATGTTCAACATGATGAGATTGCTTACCAATTCGCTCGTATTGTGAGATTGATTCTCACTTGGTGTCTTATTACTGTCGTCCTGTGCCAGATTAACCTTTACAATTAAAAATTACTGTGTGCAAATAATGTTTAAAATATTAGTTCTTTTCTGGTGATCAAAGCTCAGAAATAGTAACTTCTTCAAAACATTCTCTGTTGTAAGCTAATTATTACATTTTGGGCATTCATTAGTTTTCTCTCTTCATTGCCATGTACGAATTATCTCGAATTACAATCGGATTTACAGCAAAGAGAGAAATTTACCATGAGATACTCTGTCAACTATTGTGAGAATAAAGAGATTTAATTTAATCATGTCAGTTTCAAACAAAGTGAAAATTAAACTAAAGATCGAATAATATCAGAGTTGACACCAAAAACAGTAATGAAATTGCAAAAAGTACAGTGAACATTATTCTAGTGATTAGTGATCAAAGAGTCCTAATAATTATTCACTTTGTCATATGCTGGACAGAGTAATTAAAAAAAATCTAATACACCAATTCGAACAACTTTCTGGTATAATTTTAAACAGTCTCCACACGCTGTCTATCTTTGTCATCACCTTGGGATTTCCCCAAGGGAATTAAAAAGAATTTTTATATTCTTATGAAATTATGGATTAATTCGATTTTCCCCCGAGTCAGGTTTGACATAAGGTCATTTTATAGTAGGGGGTCACGCAGGAAACATAGCTCATGCGTGGCCTTTACAAAAATGCTTATTTCCATCAAAATCCCCTTTAGGGTTGCCTCTGGCGCCTAGAAATAAGCCATGCCTTGATAAGCAGGTACTGCCAAGGGAGAAGCCATCCTCTTAGGACAAGGCGGTCAACTTTAATACACACAGCGTGAACACCAGGTGTGCTCTGAAGGACAGAAAATTATTTCAGTGGTATTATTTCTATGGGAATTTCTTTATAAGAAAAGCGGAACTGATATTACAGCGACCACCAAGGGAAGATTCTAATAAGGTGTTGACAGGAATG